>CAKKXW010000002.1:15819980-16047707 GCA_920937365.1 Sphaerophoria rueppellii | reverse complement strand
TTAAATTTTAGTTTATTTATTGAAAAATATTCACAAATTGTTTTTTCCTCGAATTCTTTACACAACTCAGTACTGCGCCCGACACGAACTACTCGATTGAACTGCACCCAAACGAATGATCGCCTCAGTACTGAGCTGTGCTCTCACAGACCATTTCATCCCCTAAACGATCTTCTACTTCTATGAGACGGGTTTTCTCTCATTACCTTTCGTTCTGCTCTCCAGATAAGAATGGAGTGGAATCTACTTACATCACCGAGAATTTATTCATTCTACAACTCGGCCATTCGACAATATCACTGTCCTCAGTGATGGCCACCGTCACTTAAAGGGTATTTTCCAACTGTTTCTGTCATGCTCAAAGCAAACCTTCTGAGCACAAGCCCGTCATGCACAAAGCAAAGCTCCCAGGCACCATGCCCGTCACGCACAAGCAAATCTTTCGGCACAGAGCCCATGATGCACAAAGCAACTCTTCCGGCACCAAGCCCATTAAGCACAAAGCAAATCTTTCGGCACAGAGCCCATGATGCACAAAGCAAATCTTCCAGGCACAAAGCCCGTCATGCACAAAGCAAATCTTACGGCACAGAGCCAGTCATGCACAAAGCAAATTTTCCAGGCACAAAGCCCGTCATGCACAAAGCAAATTTTCCAGGCACAAAGCCCGTCATGCACAAAGCAAATATTCCAGGCTCCAAACTTATCATGCACAAAGCAAATCTTCCAGGCACAAAGCTAGTCATGCACAAGCCCATCAAGCACAAAGCAAACCTTCACGGCACAAAGCCCATCATGAACAAAACAAATCTTCTTATTTGTCTTCTAAGAACCAACTATAAATTAAAAACGTACTCATAAAATATAACTAAATTAAAAGTATTCATTTTATTGTGTACTCATATAATATAACCAAATTAAAAGTATTCATTTTACTGTGTTTTTCTTGACTTTAATTCTCGTCTTCGAAGGAGTCTTCAAATTCATGCTCCTCGAAATTACTGAGATCGCAAAAGGGTTTGATTTTGTCGGCCGCATAGACTGACTCGAATTTTTTTTGTGATAGCTGTGTTGTGTCGGTATCAGAAACAACATATCGATCGTTTTCTAACTTCTTTTTAATGACGTAAGGACCCTTGAATCGGCAGAGAAGTTTTCTCGGCTGTCCGGTCGCAGGATGCTCGGCACGTAATAGAACGAGATCACCTTCACTATAGACCGTAGGTTTTCTGTGTTTGACATTGAATTGTCGAGCCTGATTGTTGCCTATTTTGTCCATTCTTTGCTTAACTCGTTCTTTTAACTCAGAAATCGGGATGTCTTCTTCGTTATCGGATTCATCATTGTGCAGGACAAGACTCAGATTATTTCCAAGATGGTTTTGCGGAACAAAGGAAAATATCAATTGCTGTGGTGTACATCCGGTAATATGATGGCGTATTGTATTTAGACTCCATTGCACTGCTGATACGTGTTCTTCCCAATCTTTACCATTTTGGTCGCTTGTCAGACTACTTAATGAAGATGTTACCGTTCTAAAATATCGCTCGATTTGTCCATTTGCTCGTGGAGTCCGTACAGCTGTTGAAATGTGTTTTATGCCTTGCAGTTGGCAGTATTCTGCAAACATTTTGGATGAGAAAGCCGTTCCTCTATCGCTGATTATTTGGCTGGGTAATCCTACAAACTGGGAGATATCATTAAGAACTTTAATTACGATTTTTGAAGTAGTGCTTCGCACTGGACGAAGAATTATAAATTTCGAGAATGCATCAATTATGCCCAATATATGTACATTCCCGTTTTTCCCCTTTGGAAACGGCCCTAGATGATCCACATGGATTGTAAAGAAGGGTACTGCTCTCTTTTCTATAGGATGAATTTGGTAACGACTTTCGTCCTTGCTCCTTTTATTGAAAAGACATGAAATACAACTATTCAATGCCTTAGTAACTATTCTTCGCATTCGAGGAAACCAATACAGTTTTCGTATCCGCTCAAGTGTTTGTTCTAATCCACAATGCCCAACGTCATCATGTGATGATTTGATGATTCTCCACCGAATTCCCTTGGGTACAACGAAACGCTTTCCATCGCCAGTTATCTTATAGAGCCGGTTATTTTTTATCACGTACTCTTTTTCAAATTGTCTTAACATTGAGCTATCACTTGCTTCTCCGTTCAATACCATAATTATCTGTTTAATTTCCTGATCTTGAGCCTGTAATGTTGATATCCAATCCTGCTCTTCAACTGAGATAGCCAGAACATCACATCCAGCTACCTCCACCTGAGAAGCCTTATCTACTGGGTGTCGACTTAAGGCATCCACATGTTGTAGCTGTGTTCCTGGCCGATGAACGAGTTCAAAATCGAACTCTTGGATTTTCAGCCACCATCTGGCTATTCTGGGGATAAGATTTGTCTTCTGTTGAGTTGCTTTTAAGGAGTTACAATCAGTGTAAATTTGAAAATGCTTTCCAAGCAAATAGAATCGGAATCTTTGCAAACTCTCTACCACCGCCAGAGCTTCCAGTTCGTAGCTGTGAAATTTCGATTCATCGTGTGTTGTTGCTCGGCTAAAATAAGCTACGGCTGTCCTAAGCCCTCCCTCATTCAATTGCATTAGAACACCAGCAAGACCTAGGGAACTAGCATCCGTATGAAGCTGGTGTTGATGTTCAGGATTGTATATTGACAATATAGGCGCTTTGCAAAGCCGGTTCTTTAAGTTATCGAAAGCCATTTGGTGATTTTCATTCCATTCGAAAGTGGAATTCTTTCTGAGCAGTCTATTCAAAGGTGTAGCGATTGTAGCGTAATTCTCGACAAACCTGCGAAAATATCCCGTCAGCCCCAAAAACTGTTTAACTTCACGAGTTGTTGTTGGCCTAGGAAACATTCGTACTGCACGTGTTTTAATATCGCCTGGTTTGACCCCATCTTGACCAATTTTATGGCCGAGAAAATCAATTTCTTTTCTAAAGAATTCGCATTTTCGAATGTTCAGCGTTAAACAAAGATCCTTGAAAATCTGCAGCAGTCGACGAAGGGTTTTTAGAAGTTCTTCTTCATCAGATCCAAACAGAACGATGTCATCCATGTAAATAATTAATTTTGAGTGGCCCATTCTTTCTCGAACTATTTTCATCAGTCTCAAAAATACGGCTGGCGCATTGGTCAATCCAAAAGCAACTCGCTTAAATTGGAACTGTCCGACGTCAGTAATAAAGGAAGTATATTGTCGGCTTTCCTTATCAATAGGTATCTGATAGTAACCACTCATTAAGTCTAATACAATAAAGAACTTGCTGTTGCACATCATGTTGATGCCTTCTTCGACGTTCAACGTTTGGGAGTTTTCACGTACAGTAATGGCATTTATCTTTCGAAAATCTACGCATAATCTATAGCTTTTATCTTTCTTCAGAACTAACAGGACCGGACTTGAGTACGGTGAAGTAGATGGTTCGATGATGTCGTTTTTTAGTAAATCTTCAATTTGTTTATTGAGAATGGTCCGGAGATGATACGGAATGCGGTATGGTTTATGTTTAATAATGCTGTTATCTTTCAATCTAATGTTCATTTCTACGATATTGGTTTTACCCAACTCACTCAAATCTTCTGCAAAACAATCTCTATATTCGTCAAGCAATTCGATTAAAGACTGTTTATAATCAATTGAAACAGAATCATCAATACTCAGATTCTGTGTTTGTAATTTCCATACTCTTACATTCAAACCCTCCGTCTCATCCTCTTCTTCTAGTCATTCTAAGTTACTAACATCGTCTGCGCTGTTTTCTTGGTTTATAAACAATTTACCATTTTTCCTTATAAGGCTAACTGATGGGGAATCTAGGAAATTTCTACCCAAAATCATGTCATGTTCCTGTTGTTTATCATCAACTACCATTATGTCTACAACTAGACACACGCTCTGCGCCTTAACAGGTTGTTGTATTTTTCCCACTGGCACTACCCTTCCGCCTCCATAGCCGGTTAGAGTGTTAGTTGTTGGCTTAATTTGGAAGTAGTTTCTGCGAACTAAACTTTTTTTTATAGTGGAACAATCACTACCTAAGTCAACGAATGCCTTAACTAAGCACTCCCCAACCTTTACTTCCATCAGAAGACTTTCGTCGTTTGTCGAGGTTAATTTCGCGATTTTGTTGACCGCACTACCTTGTGTTATTCGACGTCTTTTGGGTTTCGGACATTCGTTGGCAAAATGACCCCTTTCTTGGCAGTTATAACAGATTCGATTACTTTGTCCCCGATCTTTTAGGTTTTTATTTTCGCATTTGCGAGCTAAATGGCCTTCCCTTCCACAGACGAAACACGTTACCTGGACGTTCCGCTTCGTCAAAAATCTGGATTCCGCCAGTTTTGATGAACTTGGACGATCATGATTATTATTTCTTGACCCATTGGAAGACCCTTGATTCATTTTGTCTCGATTTTCTTTCTGGCTCTGAATAGCGAAATAACTTTTAATTTTGAGTAAAAGCTCCTCAAAATTTTTACTTTGTGATGCCGTTAGTGTGTTGATTAAATGTTCGTCTTTGAACCCGGAGATGATATAATTCATCGTCATACTTTCCAGCATGCGAGCGCGAGTACAAAGTCCTACCACGTCGTAAAAATAGTTCTCGACGCTTTCATCTAGGCGTTTAGTCCTAGCCATTATCTGTAACAACAGGGTTGACCCGTCTTCAATTGTGGGAAAGGCTTTGATAAGCTGGTTTTTAAAATTTTCCCACGTCAACAATTGTCTTTTTTGGTTTTGAAACCATATTTTTGCAGCTTCTTCTAGGCGTAATGAGCCGTAAAATATGGTCGTTATGTCGTCCCAATTAAACATACTCTTGAATGTTGTTAAGGCACTTACCCATGCTTCAGCACTCAATCCATGTTTGCTGGCTGGATTGAATGCTGGTAGAATTTTTTCGCATTCGGATGCCCCAAATCGGAATACAAACGTTTCCCCCGAGCGTGATGAAGTGCCAACATTTTCCTCTTCCATTCCGCTTGAGGTACTAGCGTCGTTTGTGTTTTTTCGTTTTCTTGTCGTTGACATTCTTCGGACACTGAGCGGATCGACAACGAAGGTAAAACAGATCACGGGATGACACAGTTTTTTTTTTATTGCTTTAGAACTGCGCACACAAGAAAGGATCACCAACAAAATAGTTTTCAGAGGCAAATTATTTCTATTTTTTTTGTTTTTTATGACTTCAGCACTGTGTACACAAAAGGATTTAGAGACGGAATTTTGTTGAGGGCTGAACAAATATACACATGGCAAGCTTCGTTTTTTTTTTTTTTATTGTCTTAGGACTGCGACACAAGAAAGGATCACGAACAAAATAGTATTCAGAGGAAAATTATTTCTATTTTTATGACTGCGGCACTGTGTACACAAAAGAATTTAGAGACGGAATATTCTTGAGGGCTGAACAAAAATACACATGGCAAGGCTTAGTTTTTTTTTTTTTTTTTTTTGTCTTAGGACTGCGCACACAAGAAAGGATCACTAACAAAATAGTTTTCAGAAGCAAATTATTTCTATTTTTTTATGACTGCGGCACTGTGTACACAAAAGAATTTAGAGACGGAATATTGTTGAGGGCTGTACAAAAATACACATGGCAAGCTTAGTTTTTTTTTTAACAGGCAGACGGGCCAAAACACACAGATCACAGACTTATGGGTTATCCCACTTCTGAAATTATTAAATTTTAGTTTATTTATTGAAAAATATTCACAAATTGTTTTTTCCTCGAATTCTTTACACAACTCAGTACTGCGCCCGACACGAACTACTCGATTGAACTGCACCCAAACGAATGATCGCCTCAGTACTGAGCTGTGCTCTCACAGACCATTTCATCCCCTAAACGATCTTCTACTTCTATGAGACGGGTTTTCTCTCATTACCTTTCGTTCTGCTCTCCAGATAAGAATGGAGTGGAATCTACTTACATCACCGAGAATTTATTCATTCTACAAACATTTGTTTTTTTTAACTTTCTTATAACACACACTCGTTTTGAATGTGATTCATGTTAAGAGAATTTCAATTAACAAATACATAACGAAAGATGATTCTCTAAAAAGAAGGCTGTAGATAATTCTTCACTTAAGAGGATTCATTAATAGTTAATAAAAGCCGTCAGATAATTCAAGTTATTCTAACCTAGAGCATAATACTTATAGAGAAGATGTTGATGTAAAATTCCCAATTGTCATCAATTTGGAATGTCCATTTTTTTCGTTGAAACGTGCTCACTTGAGTGTGTAATATTTACAGTTCATTTCTGACAGTATGTTTTGTGCTTTGAATGGTTCAATGATCCAAGTTTTGCAGTACATTGCAGTTATTGTATTAAATTGCAATTGAATTAAAAATATTTTATATCGAAATAGTGTTGGTAACGTAAGTTACACCAAGTAAGTTACATATATAGTTACGCGTAAAAAATTAATCTGCGTAAACATAAACAGTTGCGACTTAGGTACCCTTCTCTCAAAGTATTAACACATCCGATGTATTTTGTGGTTATTATGGATTCATCAAAATAAGGGTTTGAAAATATTTTATCAGCAATTGGAATGACTTTCAGTCACTGAAAACCAAAACTATATGCGAGGTTTAATATCTTCTGATGCAAATATCTCGACAACCAGAGCTATCGTTATTGAGTTTGGTTTTCAGGGGTCGGCTCAGGATATTGAAAACTGTGAAATATGTAGAATTTGGCGAAACCGATTTTCAAAAAAAAAAAAATTCTTACAAAACCCGTCGAATAATACATCAATAGAACAGTTTGTTCGATTTCTATTCACTAAAATATTTAGGTTACAAGTTTCTTGAAGGCCTGGTAGCCGAGATATGGGCAAAAATGTTTATCACCCCGAAATTTCAAATCGATTATAATCACAATTTGGCATGGACAACAGTTTCGCAATTGTACATCAAAATAAGGGCAAGTAGGTGTTCTATTATAGCCATTGAAAGTAAAATTTTTTTTTCAGCACTCGGTTATCTATATCTATACTAATATATAAAGTAAGACTTTTGTTTGTTTGTCGGTTGTATGTTTGTAGTCGATAAAGCAACAAACAAACAAAAGTCATACCTTATAAATGTAATAGAATTCTTCTGCGATGCAATGAATGTGCAGTAGGATACTCTGACAGAAAAAAAAAATAATTATTAATAGGAAAAAACATTGATTTTAATCTACTTAGAGGCCAGTTATAGCGATCATTAAATACTATCATTAAAAATTTTCATTTCGATAATGTGGTGTGATGTACTTTGATTTTATATACAAATCTCATACCAATCGATGGCTAATCCATTGAAATAATTTTTTCTGGTAAAAAATAGTCCAACAAAGGAATATTTTTGATGAACAATGCATTCATTTATTTTAATGATGAAAATTCGTTTTAATGACAAGGTAATAAATTAAATTTCAAAAAATGAAACACTTTGTTCCAGTGTTTTGTTTCCTTTTTTTAATGTTCCATCTTTCATTAAAAAAATTAATGAAGCATTTTCCATCATTAAAACAAATATTTGGTGTCAAAAATAAAAATAAATGCTTGAATGACATAAAAGTAATCACTTTTTTTAAATGATCGCTATAATCACACGTAAGTAAAAAAAATCGAATTTTCATGTATTCCAACTTTTAATGATGATTTTTAATGATCGCTATAACTGGCCTCTTACTCGAAAATTTTGTTTGGATATTCAAAAAAACTGACAGCCGACATCAATTTTTTGAAACGTCTTTCTATGTTCATTTCATTTCCAGTTCATTCTTCTCAAAAATTATATTTAAGGCTGAACTCCTACTTAAGCTTTTGGACCAAAAAAATGTTTACATGCGATCTCTTGGGCACGACTTTCTGTACAAAAGAAAATTTTAACATCGATGTTCAAAAAAAAGCATGGATTTTATTTTCCAATCTCTGAGCACGAAAATTTCGCATTATGAAAATTTGTTTTCAAAGGAAAACTGGAGGAAAAATTTCAAAATGGGTTTTCGGATTTACTTACACAGTAGACGTGTCTCTAAGTTCGGCTTCTAACTTAAATTGTTCTGTGCATGAACCGAATAAAAAGTCTTTTTTCTTGTCACTGATTGGTACAAAATCGGAGTATCTTTTCGCTAAACTACATTTAATTTTGTTTTCTTTCAACGAACTCTATTGTTTTTTGACTTTAAAAATTGGATTGATCTAATTAAACAAGTGACATCGGTTTCCATTTTTAACTTACCTGCTCTCTTTGTTTTTTGTATATAACTATATATAATGTCCCTTGCCGCGGAAAATAATTCTCAAGTCACGGAAATTTTGAAATTTTCCAGTATTTCATTTGAAAACCAATGCAATTGCAATAACATGCAATTTTCCCTTTAAAAACCGATGAGATTTCCGAGTTTTACATGAAGAACTTTCTATTTTCACCATAACGCAATGCAATAAAAAATAGTTACGTATACGTCATAGTGTCCACTGTTGACCCTATTATGTATTTGCACTTTGGTCTGATGCATCCCTAACTGAATTTTTTCCTGAGATTTCGGAGATGAAAATATTTTGGATTCAAATCAATTCCATTTGTGAGGTCACCGTAACTATCTCACTGAGGATTCCGAATTATGTTCCACCAAATGATTTTGTCAAAGTCACATTGAAATCTTACTAAAATGTTGTTAGTTAAAACTTAGTTTGACCGAGACCGAACTGAACCCAATATTCATAAAGCGAAAATGTTTATGCACAGAAAATCATGCATGTTCGGTGTAAACATTGTCTTGGTCCAAAAACTCAAGTAGTAGTTCAGCCTTTAATATAAATTAGAAGAATGAACTGGAAATGAAATGAATTGAGATGAAAAATAGAGAGACATTTCAAAAAATTGATGTCGGCTGTCAGTTTCCTGAATTTAAAAACAAAATTGTCGGGTGAGTTAATTAAAATCAACTTTTTTACTATGAATAATCAATATATTACATCAAACAAGGATGAATGATGAATTTTCTGGCGTTATTACCTATAGCTCTCTCGCAGAAATTCTCAAACCCGGCAACGCAGGGTATTTTTGGCTAGTTTAATAATAATCAAAAAATAATTTCTTTCGATTTCTGTTTTTAGAAAATGTCCAGCGCTTTATCTTCGTGATTTTAAATATGTTTCCTCATCATTTACTACAGGCATTCGCGTCTTACAATCATTCCTGAGGATGGCTATAGCAGCATTAAAATATAAAAATAAATAGAGTGGCGTGACAGCTCTTGAAGAGCCAAGGCCTAAGTGGCTTATCTCATCAACAATTCTCTAGGTGCGTGTGAAGAATTGAAGGGATCTACAATTTTACGCCGATTCCGAACGGCAAAGCTGAGAAGCACTTTTTCATGACAGATTGATACTCTTGGAAGTTTTGTCAGTTCTTCGCAAGAGGCAGTGCCCGTGAAAGTTGAAATAAAAACTATGGGCACGAGTAGGACTCGACACTACAGAGTGTGTTATTCAGATTCATATTCTTGTTGTTAGGCTTACATATCTCTGTTCTTGACAGTATGACCGAATTTGGGTTTGTTTAAATGGTAGTGGGTAGTGTGGTACAGGGGTATCGATAATCGATTGAGGCAGTACGAAGTCTTCAGGGTCAGCTAGTTTAGTAAATAAAAAGCAAACTTCAAGACAGCATAATAAAGTCTTTATTTAAATATTATTTTTATTTTATAGAACCTTAAATCGTAATTATATCCTAAAGTATTTATAAATGCCATGTATAAGAAATATTAAGCCATATAACTTGTTTACTTTTTTTGTGCAATAATACTTAATTGTTAATTCAGAAGAACGCGACTATTGATTGTTTGTTTTTCTGTTCAATACTGATTGACACACATTATGAAAATCAATCACAGGTGAAAAACGTATGAGCTTTTCAATTAATTTTCTGTATTTACTTAAAAAGAATGGAAAATGTAAATGTAAATGCATATAAAAGTAGTAAAATAATTTGGTTTTTGTATAGATATCATCAAGTTTGTATCTTTTTGTTTTTGGTTTTGGTTGCTCACAGAAATATTTTCTGCATTTTTCAGACATTTTGGTTTTCATTTTCTTCAGAAAGACTTCGAAGCGATCTGAAAAGAATAGTTAAAGTTCATTATTAATGAACACGAAGAAATACAAATAAAAAAAGATTTAAGAAATATAGAGTTTTTTCCGGGAATATCAAGGGCGCCATCTTTCTTTTAATGGCTTAACTATTATTCAAATTTTAATTGAACAAATATTTAGCTGAGTGGCCGTCATTTAAATTTAATAATAAAAAAAAATCAGGTTTTTCAACATCAGGAAAATAGTAAGTATACGCCACAGTAAACACTCCTCAATATTTCATACCTTGATCTTTCGAAGAGCGATGGATCTGTATAGATTGGTTCACTAGGGTCATCAAATTGATTACTAGTACTTGTATTTCGTATCGGATTCATAACTGGTATCTGACACATTCTAGCCAAGTTTCTAAAACAAAAATGAATGTGAGGTTAAATGTTTTCACTGATGACGGAAGATATTACCCAGTGGCAAAAGTTTTCTGCAATCCACCACCGAACATTGACAAATTCGGTCTAAACTGGTTTGATCTACCTGCTGTTGATCCAGTGTTAATTTGACCAATTTCACTAAACCTTTCGTGAGTTCTCAATGATGACGGATTGAATGATGTTGTTGGTGAATTTCGATCTGCTATGCGATTCTTAGACATTGTCTTCCAATATCGCCTGAAATGAGTTGACTTATAGGTACTTTTAAGCTGTGTTGAGTATGCAACATTTTACCTGTAAGCCAATCCGGAAACAAGGCTTATGCTCATTAAAAGAATCATGAGCAATATGACAGCTGTAAGAAGACCATGATATTCTGAGGGTGACAAACACACTGTCTCAACTGGCGCTACTAGCTTTCGAGGATAAGAATCCTTTTCGATCTCTTCTCGTGTTTCAAAGACCTTAAAAATAAAAAATCCATTAAAGTTTTACTCGGATAGAATTGAACACAAAACTCACCTCGATCATTTCCCTGACTTGCTCCGGTTCCTCGACTTCAATTGTTTCACTCTTTGCGTCATCAACTTCGGTTATTGCTGATAAGAGAAAACTTATTTTCATCAAACAAACCCTATCAACACAAAATTCCAACTCACTCCTATTGAACTCCCCACTATTCAAAACAGTTGAATTTCTCTCCTCGCTGTTGTCTTCAATAGTGTCAATTTCGGTATCATTCAGAGATCTTCTTCGACGTCCAAACGATGGTTCCTGACGTCCCGATGGTCCCGGACAATAAGCAGGTTGACAGCCCTCACGGCAAGATCGAACAGTTGCTTCGAATACTAGGAAATTTGATTCAGGAATCTTGAAAGCGTTGAACCTGGCTTCCAAAGTATCACCATCTCGTAGCTTATCAAGTTCAGGGAACACATACGGATCAACCGGACATCTAAATAGAAAGCAATTAAAATATCACCCTACACCAAAAGAATGAAAACAGTACCCAAATCGATCAATAAGTTGAATGCTCCTTCCAGAATATGGATCCCGAGCCACAACATTTGTCGCAAAGATATCAGTGACATGATTATAACCGTCTTGAGCCTCAAGACGGAAGGTAAGTGGATCTCCAACAGCTATTGTTGTTGTCGGTCTTCCTTGATAGAGAATCATTAGACGAACCTTTGAGCTGAGAGTATTTTCCGCGGGAAGGTACTCTATAGGTATCGGACTGCCAGACCTATCAGGATCGGGAAGACTTGATTTTTTCAAAAAACAAAGGTATTGACTATTTAGGGAGGTTCTTTGAAAATGATTTACGTCTTCTTATTTCTCAAGATTCAAAAATCATTTTTGAAGAAACTCACCATGTGGAATGCTTTTGATTAGTGTAAAAGTTCTACTCAAGTTATTATTCTGTGAACGTCTTAAATAAGCTACAATCTTAAGCACATCAAATTCAAACTAACGTGCTCTAACTAGCTTTCAACCTTATGACTATCTGACATTTTGAACTTCTGAGTGATTGTATTGCTCGTCTTTTCGAATTGAAAACTGTCACTTTGACCCAATCGACACAAGACATTTTCCAGCGGAGATAATTGACAGATGACAGTTCTTTTTCGAAATTAATTCTCTCGTGTCACTTAATGGTAGACTAAAATCTTAGCTGCCTCTTAACTTGAAATGAACCGTTTATTATTAAATGAATCATCTAAAAGTATGCAATGCAATTTTGATCCAGTCCCAAGGTATCATAGTCTGTAAAAGTAGCACATACTTTTAGGTTAAACGTCATCTCATAACTTGACTTACAATATTCAAGAAGAATTATGGTTAGTTCTTTATTTATAGCATGTGATCTTTTCAAATACATAGGCATTACTTTCATTTTCCTTCTGACGATGAATATAAAAGGAACTGTCACACGAAGCTGATACTCGCTCTAGTAAAACAAATGTGTCAATTTGACAAATGTAAGAATCAAATGGCCGACATTGACAAATGGGTTTTCCTTGAAGCAATAGAAGCAATTAAGGGTGCTTTCACACTTATTAAAAAATGCTTTATATAATTTTGCACCATTCATTTGGTCAAATTAAGAATTCAAAGCAAGTTTCATAGCGATTTATCACATCAGACTTTTCCCGTTCGTGATTAATTGCTGTACCCGCCACGCGACTTATCAGATGCTCTACTTTATCACCTTCACACTCTCCAACTTACAATTAACATATTCAAGCGTGCAAACTGCAATCTACTCTACCATAAGATGCGATTTATCATCACCTAACATCGCTTTAATTTAATCTAAGTGTACGCCATCTACCGCCACCACTTGAAAACTCAAAATCTTACCCGGCTCCAATGTATCCCGATGTGACAACAGCCTCGCCAGGACCTCGGAACACACAGGTCAAATTGTAGCGTTTATCTCTGCTGGTCTGAACATTGTCCGAGAATTGCACTACCACGATATTCGTGAGTGTGTCTCCATACTGCCCATCGACAACCAAACGTAACAAAATAAAAGAACAAAATTAGCGCAACATTACGATGCGATTAGTTTCGGACGCGGCATTAGTTATTTACATGTATGAAATGAACGAACAGATTTTATCTCTTACCCGCTGTGTACCGCAATCCGGATAACCTTGTGGACCACTAATACGCAGCACGTTCACTGTGCCACCATTGCCACGGAAGAAGCATCTACACACATTCAAACAAAGAAGAAAATAATGATAAATTGAATCTAAATTTGGCATATCTGCAATGAGTTATGTGAGTCGTCGGCGATGACAAACCTGTCGTAGAATCCGTAGGTGTAGATGCGGCCAATGAAACCCTCGGGTGTTCGTATTGTGAACTCCATTCCCTCTTCATTGCACGTCTGGGAAACTGAAAATGTACATAACCGAACAGAAATGCAAATAATGGATCATAGTTAATCCTCGAATAGCCATCAATTTACCGTCTAAGCATTCACCATCGCTGCGACCGGCACTGCGCTCGTAAAAGTCATAATTTGCCGGATCGAATGTGTTCGGATCATGGACGTCCAATTCGCGAGAATCGCGATCGCTGAGCTCACAGTTTGGTAGATCTCGCTCGTCGTAGGTGGATGCAGCGGTATCTCTGTGTCAAAGATATAGATGCGATGTGACTATGCAAACAAACCAAACAAACATGAACACAAAAGTAGATGTTACCTGTAGTTGAAACTCCTACAGATGAAGTCTCGCGAATCAATGCACTCACGTTCGCATTGGATTAGCGAAGGCACGATCAAGGCTCGCCGAACAAAGTGTCGTCGCATCTTGTGCCGAGCTGCCACTTGTTTGAAATTATCGTTCTCGTCACATCTCGTACTCGGTGGTCTAGCTGATCCACCGCCGCCAGCAGAGGGTCCACTGCCGTATGGCGGAGGACCACCGCCCGGCCCGCTTGGTCCCCCGAGAGCTTCTGGAGGTATTTGATTGATCGAGCTGCCACCGTATGGTGGTCGACTATAGGGACTCTCGTATGGTGGATATGAACTGCCACCACCTCCTCCACCACCACTACCAGGACTGCCTGGTCTTCTGTATCCTCCATCGAATTCACGATCGTATGGTGAAATGTATGGGGGTGGTGGACGATCACCGTAGCGGTCGTCATATTCTAGGTCATAGTAGGACGGTGGTGGAATGCGGTCATATCCTGAATTAGATGAGAAATTGTGACACATGACATTACTTATGGAAAATGTGTGTGTTTTAGTTTTGAGTTCACAATCGGGTCATAAATTAATGAGCCATGAAGAAAAAGCGAGCTTCGGCAAGACTTGCAGTTCAACACATTATATCATTTTTGTTTTTTTAGAATTGATGTAAGTGCAATCGTACCACAATCAAAAAATAGTAAACTTGAATTCACCTGAATGCTTTCATTGAATGCAGCTCACCGTTAAAATTTTGACAGCTAACTGCCTCTATTGATGGAATGACGAGTGACGTTTTCCATTTAAACAAACAATTATTGCTTATAACGTTACGTCATGCACATATGAATATGTAGATATTTCTGATTACAATTGATTGTTTAACGTCATATTTTAATTTTGTTTTGTTCAGGCACTCAAATTGAAAGTGATATCATTCAGAGAAATTATGAATACTTTTCGAGCCTGGTTTTAGCATGACAAACAAAAGATGGTTTGAACAATTGTCATTTTGCAAATTCACAATTTTAATACATTCAATGTTAACAATGTTAAAAAAAATAAATGTCATGTAAGTTTTAGTGCTTTCACTTCCCGTGACACTCACCTGTTGGAGGCCTTCTTCCGCCATTTCCGTATTTGTAAATATCAATCGGGAACCGATCGGTTCCTATAGGAAAGCGATTTGGTGAAGTTGGATATTTGCCGGTTGTTGGCGGTGGTGGAAGTGGGTATCGTTTGCTTGATTCTGGTTCCGGTCGCCGAGCATTCAAAATGATCTCATCCGGGGGATATCTACCGCTACCTGGGCCATAACGCGATGGTGGTTGCCCTCTAGAGGCATCTTGTGGGTATCTGGAATCAAATGATGATGGCCGATAACGTCGATCGGGAAATATAGCTTCCGGAGAATCTCTTCCCGGATAACCAGGATCTCTTAGTGGATAACGACTTGAGGGGTATCTTGGTGCGTAGCTGTCATCCGGATAGCGAGATCCCCCCGGATAGGGTCGATTATAGATTGGACCATCCCCTGGTGGATATGGCCTTGTATGGGGTATATCTCTATCGGGCAAATTATTATCAGTTACCGATGGATATCGATCAATTGGTCTGAGGGGAGGATAACGATCGCGATCCCTTGGTGGATAACGTCCACCTCCTTCTAACGGATATCGTTCACGATCTCCAAATGGGGCAGTTGGATATCTTTCTCTTTCTCGATCTATTGGATATGGGTAGCGATCGGCATATTGATCTCTGTTTGGATACCTATCTGGATAACGATCACCTCCTGGGAAACGATCTTTGCCTGGATAACGATCATCATCTATTGGTGGGTAACGTCCACGATCGGGATACATATGATCCCTATCACCACCGCTCGGATATCTGTCGCGATCATTGTATGGATCTTCTCCCGGATAGCGATCTCCTATTGGTGAAGGATAACGATCCACACCACCACCAGTGGTGGATAACGATCTGGATAGCGATCTCCACCACCAGTTGGAGGATATCGATCACCTGGACCTGTTGTAGGATATCGATCCACAGTACTAGGAGGGAATCGATCTCCTGCACCCGGTGGGTACCGATCGCCGGGAGAAGAAGGAAATCGATCACCATTTGGATAGCGATCACCTGTCGGATAACGGTCTAAAATATGGTTAATGGTTAGAAAGTGCCCAAGCATATATTGCAAGAATAGTTGAAGATTATTATCTCATGATTAGGAACATGTTAATATATAAATTGAGATTGAGTAAAATTTCTTACCGTAATCATTATCTGGATAACGATCATAAGGCTTTCCAATATCCCCAGCATGTGGATATTTGCCAGAACTGCCACCGCCCGTCCCTCCAGTGCCAAAACGATCATCTCCATTCTTATCCCTATCTGATGGTGGTCTCCAGCTATTATGACCACTTCCACCATCTGGCCGTCCATGACCACCGATACGATCGTCATCAGAACCACTATTGCTGCTTCCACCTGTACCAGTGCTGCCACTCCCCACAACGTTAACTATAACGATGATCTAAATAAAGTTAAACGGAGCACTCTCCAATATAATTACAGCTTACGCATCAAATTCTCATAGTAATCATAGTCAGCATCGTAGATGATACGCATGCCGTCCTTTTGATTATAGCGACTTAATCGACACGTCCTGAAGCGATCACTATACACTGCCGATCTTAACAATGAAAGAGAGAAAGGGAAGAAACGTTTTAAGTGCTATTTCGCTGATAAACGGTAGCAGATGGCGCAAACCATTGTTCTTACCTGCATTGAAAGCTCGTCTGTCGCAAGCATTCATCAAGACACTCGCTCAACGATCGCCCAGTGATCTCCGAATGGAACTCCCCACCAAGACGAGAATTCCTATACCGCTGGAATGCAGTGTCCGGTCGTCGGCCGCTTGAGAAAAGGTGTGAAGTCACTGAGTTATCCGATGGATAATCAGTTGCTCGCTCTGTTTGATTTTTTTTACAAAAAAGTAAAAAAAAAAGACAACGTTAAGATTAAGTGACTCGATCGTCATGCGATCAGATCAATTTCAACTCACGATTATCTAGACACACCAGATCGTAGAAGTGATGTGTTGGACTCGAACTGATGCTGATATCATCTTTCTGGGATATTGAATCCTCCTCGGAGAGTATACATTGTTTTGTTTGATCATCGAACTCCACCGATCGACAGAAATATCTTTGGGGATTAGATGGACAAAAAAAAAAAAAAAACGATGATAAAAGGCTCTAATGGGGCCATAAGATGTGTATAAGGTATAATTTACTTTTCAGCTCTAAGGCACATTGTTTGACATTCCTCGAGAGTCATGTTATTGAATATATCCACCTCGAAGGGACCACCAAGTCGTTTATTTTCCTCTTTGACGAACACTGCTAGACCGTCGCAGCGACGTTCGGCTTTTCAAAAAAGAACAAAAAAGAGAAACCTTCAGCTGTTGCGACTTTTAACGGATTTCCACTTACCATTCAAGCATGTGTTCTCCAAGTAATCGGAATTCGGATCGTCCTCGAGTAGTTCAGGATGAGTTCGTCTTGTGAATCTGCAATGAAATTTGTGAAATGAATTGTATTGAAAATGTGAGCCATTAGTTGGATTAGCTAAACAAATTAACCTGCTGAGTGTACATGTTCGCATCGTTGAATCAAAGTTAGCCGATCGACAGACGAACGAGAATTCATTCAAACATTTGTCCTCGCAATCGGATCGGTTTGCAGCTGTTATCTGGAAGTATGAAGATTATAGACAGAATTAGAGAACAATTTAACAGACCAACCTCTTTAATGTCGGAAAGTGGAAGTTTGAGCTTTTTTCTAGGATGTCTTTCGAAGACATATCTTCGGCTGGGGCATTCCCGTTCCGGTCTGCTTGCTGCAATCAAAGAGATTATTGAACTTTCGAGACAATGAACTTTTGTGGACTCACATGTTAAGCATATTTCATTAAAATGGACACTATTCGGCACTAACATTAGACTTCCAATGCCCTCCGGACCAGCTTGCTCACTGGTGAGATAGCATATTGATTCTTCATATTCAGCGTTGCCACCGAACGAAGCTATCCTACTGCCCGGCTGGAAATCGAAACTCGTGCACGTTCGCACGAGATTATTTGTTCCGGTTCGATCGCGCAAACAGAGATCTTGACATTTTTCAAGCACTCTGAATGGTGGAGCTGTATCCCTCACCTTTAATCATAAACAAATTAAGATGATTAAGTGTTAACGTATCTTCGAATATGATCTTACCACATCATCGTCATATCCTTGAAGCTGTTGATTTGGCAGCCTTTCGTAAAGGACGCGACCAAGGCCATTCTTACACGTCGTCTGAGCTAAAATGTGAGATTGGGTCGTTCAAAATTACTGACAACAGCCTTGATAAATGTTTCAGCTTACCCCATATGCTAGTTAAGTTAATAACAATGAAGAATATATATGCAAGTCTGAAGAGTTTTCTATTTTTATACATTTTGTGCGATTTGTAAAATTTATTAAACTTGAAGGACTGCAGATAGCAGCTGGATCTTATGGTTAAACACACTTTGATAAATGAGTATGCAGTGTCATCCCTAATTATTTTACAATCTGGAAAAAAAAAATAAAATCTTAATTTACTTTTCAATGAAAAGAGTTGTCTGTCCGTTATGTTGAACATTCAGATCCTTGGAGCCTGCACTATTTCATTCTGATGATTTGAAAGGTTTTTGAAATAAAAAGAGTAATTTTAAAGCAATTTGCAGGTTTTTCTTACTTTCAATGAGATTGCGACCCAATAAATTAATTTACCTACAATTAATTTCATTAAACGTAATTTTTGTGACTTAAAGAAAACAATAATTATATTTTCATTCGAAATATTCCGCACCACAAAGCAATGAGGTCAATTTCATTATTTGCCTTTTTCCTATTAATCAGATCATGGCCTCATGGATATTCACTCTGACTATGCAATTAGCATTTTTTTTCGTGTTAGGTTAGGTCCCCATTTTGGAGCACTTGAATTTGTTAAAGTGATGTAAATATTTAGTTTGAAATTTAGTTTTCAGCCAAATGCCAATGACTTCCGAAATTTTGAAGCGAATCGAAATGACCTGTCATTTAACTCTTAAAAAAAAAGTTGAAACTCATTTAGGATTCAGTGTTTACAGAAAAAAAAGAGAAATGTACAAAAACCGGAACGTACTTCCGCAATACTGAATCTAAATCTGATAATGTCCGTCACGCGTAATGGACATGTCGTCGAACACACCTTCTGGAGGGGTCTGCCTCTGCAAAGCTTTGGATGTTTAGGGAAGCTACCTTGTCGAATATTTTTCTATTTTCTTGTTTATGGTGTTTGAGAGTATATTGAGGTCAATTTGTTCTTCTAACAAAAATTTACAAGTGACTGTTGAATAAAATTAAATTTAGCAATTAGATTTAGAAGTGGAAGTAATTCAATAATTGCACACTGAACACACTCTGACACATTCAATCTGCGCAAAAAAAATATGTACTCATTGCTCGAACAAAATTGCTGAAGTGGAACATTTAGCGATCATGCTAATGTGGATGGGCATCGTTTTATGGGGTTTCCTATTTGTATTTCCACTTTAAACCAACAAATTTGTTACATGAATTTGCGCACTTCCAGCATTCCTTAACTTTAAATTATTGTTGGATGTTGATGTGGTCTCATCAACTCTTAAGAGCACACTTTTAATTTGTTTTCATTTATGGAAATGTTTTATGTCCAATATCGGGTTATGAAACAAGGTAGTTGGTCATAAAAATTTCTATGAATATTAAGTGGTCAGGTCATGCTGCTGGAATTCTTATGAAATCATTAAAATTTAAGTTGCTCCGCTTTAGGCGAAAGGATAATTCGACGTTCAGTTTAAATTTCCATGCATCAATGGAAATGTTAACTTATTTTTTGTTATATAACAAAAAGTGTGATGTTTTAAATAATGTATAACTTGTGTTTGCTCTAGAGCAAGCTAAGACTCTTGGCATAATTGTAGGCTTCCTTGCAAATTCATTCTGAGAAAAGTAAGAAGGTTGAATAACGTTTCAAGAAATTGTGCATATTAAATCTTGACCATTTTTCCAAACTATTAATAATGAATGGGGCTGAGCTGAAATGCAAATTTCTAACGATATTTGCGGGGAGATATGAAAAAACTCTCTATGTTCTTTAATAATTTATACAACCATTATTTTACATATACTGTGTGTGTGTATATTTTCTGGTTTGAAAGCATTTAGTTTTTATCATTTAAAGTAGGAACCTATACGTAATGTTTCTAAACAAGCATTTAACTACAAACAAAAGTCGTAAGAGCAGATCATTTAGATTGAAAACAAACTAAATGTAACAAAACGTTATATTTCTGTTTTGTTGCCTTCGGTGTGTTTTGCTCTTATACAACCCCATGTATTTACTGCAACCTACGAGGGAAAAAAACGATTTGTCGTGTCGGTTTCGGTGTGCGTTGCCTCACAAGAGCAACGGACTTGTGTCCTGGAAAAACAAACAAAATGTTTTGTAGAATTTGATGTGTTTCCAGCCTTATGATTACCACGGCACTCAACATTCCAAAAATTTGCTCCTATCTAACATCTTACATCTTAAGTTCAAATCCATTTAAAGCAAATCGATTATAATCGAATCAGGCAATCTGTCAACATCATTAGATTATTATTTAAAACATTCGAATGATTTCTCAAACCTTAAACTACTGCTACAACTGCTTCCCTTCAAATTTCAAATCTCAATTGAAAAAAAAAATCGAATGACGATTAGTAGGATTCATATGGAGATACGAACTGCGTCTGCGAATTGAGAATGGTTGTTGTATTTGCTATTTCGTCCATATGAGTAGTCGCATAATGTTGCGAACTGTCATAAAAAAAAAACAAAGCAGACAAATAGAAAATATATTTATTTGATTCTTAATTTTGTGAAATACTTGCGAGTTATCCATTCGTAGCTTTGTGGAAAGCGTTTCGTATTTGTGGATTGCGAGTTCTCATATGAAAATTCGTAGTTCACAGTTTTTGGTCGCACAGAAAATATAAAAATGTGTTTTTTTTGTGTAGTTTTAACTAGTTTTAGGCAGTATTCTATATACAAATCTGTTAATATGGTCATTTAATTCACTTTATTAACCAATTTAAAAAAAGAAAAGGTTGATATTTGCTTAAGAAATAGCTTTAAAATAATTATTCGCAGACGCAGGTCGCAGCTCATATGATCGGACCTCTAGAATTCGAATCACGGTTATTATAATTCGAATGCAAATAATCGATTATTAGCATCCGAATGAAAAATCATTCGAATGAATAATCGATTATTAGTATTCGAATGCAAAAAAATCGAATGATGATTATTTTAAATTTTAATTCGAATGACGATTTTATTTCAGGAGGAATTTGCGAATCTTTGGAATGGAATTTCGTTTATGGTTTTTGGTTACGTTTTTTAAAGGCGAACAAAAATGTGTGGGTATTTGAAATTATATTTTTATTAATTTTTTGTTGTTTAATAGCATATTATGCACTCTAAATGTTAAATTGTTCATTATTTTCATTCGATTTCGTTATTCGAACGATTCGATTATGTGACTTGACTTTTTAGAACGATTTCTTTTTTAAAATAATGAAATTTTAGGGTCTTACTGCTGCTATTATTATTATTAAGGCAACTATATTAATTTAATCATACACAAAATGTCTAACATAAATCACTGTAAGACCAACATTATTTTTGAGAGCAGCTTGTCGATGCTTAAGGTAATTGGCGAACTTATTCAAATAAAAAAAATGTGCTCCTGTATTCCAACACATAAATAAAACATGTAAATCAAAATTCATAAATAAAAATTTAAATTTAAATGTGTACATCAAAAAAGTTTTATCTGAAAAAAAAAACATTGATACCATACAGTTTCTACAAGAAAAATTCTGATTTTTAAGAAAAAAAATTGTATAATTTTTTATATAGGTATAAATTTTTTTCAAAAATGTCTTAAAAATAATTTAAGTATGCAATTGTTTTGAAGAATATGTAAATATACGTTTTGCAATGCAATTTCGATTTTTAATATTGATCCGTTTTTAAAATATAGAATTTTGAAGAAAAAGTTAAAAAATATTTTTTAACACAAAATATTATTTGGGCAATACATGCGTACTTTGAAAAAAAAAAAATACGCTGATCGGATCTTTATTTTTCGAGAAAATCTGATAACAATATAAATTTTTTTTTACATAAGATGCATGTGTGTTTAAAAAAAAAACTTCGAGGAAGGTTACAAAAATAGTAGGAGTCAATTTTGAGAAAATTGAAACTTTTGGTTTTTGGCCAAAAAAATTGTTTTGTGACTACTCTAAATTTTGATGTTAAGAAAAAAAAAACGACCCACGCGAATGCGCTGAAACCTGAATATTCAAGTTTGAATGCAATCGGGCCAGTAGTTATGGCTGTAGGTGCGTTTACAAACAGGCAGATAGACGGACGGAATCGCTGGACCCACTTTTTTTATTTCTCCATCATCGGAATGTCATATTTGATTAAAATCTCATATTTTTTGAATACAATACTTTCCATATATTCCGTGTCGCAAGTAAAAATATATACATATTACATATAGAGTTTAAAACTCGTTGTGCATTGTTTTATTTGAAAATTAACATTATTATGAACTTAACTCCACTATCTTCATAACGTATCTAGTAATAAAATATTGTAACAGAATACCACTTAGAAAGTTCGTTGTTTTGACCTTATTCCTTGTACATAAATATTTCCAATTTTTGTTAAATAGGGAGCGTGATTTTTCTGAATATATTTATTTAATCTAAAATGGGAACATCAATGTTATATTCATCCTCTAGCTAAAACATTTTGTTTTCACATTTTATTATAGTGTTTTCAGAAATCCGAAAAAAATAAATAAAATTGAAAAATTGCCATATTTTATTTTTAATAAAAAAATGTAGACAAAAAAAAAACAATTCTATAACGTTTTTTTTATTTTTGTTATAATAATTGACGCATACTTCTGGAAGAAAAATCTGAAGTGCGTTTGCTACTTGCTACGCACTTTTCGAACAATACTTTTAGCCTGTTCTGATGTGTTTATGAGACCAGATTTTGATATGTTCATTGTCCACATAAAACAATTCAATCAGTTGAAAAAGGTGTTAAAATGTATTAATTTAATAAAATTTTCTTTAAATAATCAAAAATATCCCACATGGTATGTAAACTAACAAAATCCAAATCTACTAAATTTAATAATGGAGCTAATTTTTTTAATTTTTTATTTATTTTTTATAATTCCGTTTATATCCTCTTGTATGTGACCAAATTCTTCACAAATATTTTCTCTTTTATATCCTTTCAAGTTCAGCTCCTTCTTAACTGGTCTGGATTTCAAAACTTCAAGATATGCTTTAAGGACATTGAACAGGTTTTACATAACTTCAAATAGTCGCTTCCAAGATCTTATAAACAGTTTAAGCACCAGTAACGAAAACCACCATATCACTCACATAATTTTGTTGATCCTGTTTTATTTGCCACAACAAAATAACTTTAAATCCAATTTCGTTTTATTCACTGAGATCACTTTTTGGGCACTTAAATATTATTTTTTGTATTCTTTTTCTCTTTTTTTTTTTTTAATCACAAGTCACAACTCCCACTTGATATAACTCACTCAAAAACTCGAGTTGAAATTTAACAAAAGCGATATCCTTAAGCACTATGTTCCACCGGACTGAGGACTTCTCCCGATAATCCAACCGATTTATCCAATATTCCGACGCGTACTAACTTTTCGATTAAACTCTGATTTGAACCCGAATGACTATTGGTAAAAAAAGACACAACTCAACCACTATAAAGAAGTCCACGCATTCTGAATTAATTATCCAAAGTGTCCAACAATAGAAATTGTTACTTCAGAAAAAAAAATAACACCAAATCAAACCAATCTACAAACACTAAAAAACACCACTTATTATCGAAACATTAACTGACCATTAAGTGGGGGAGTACTAGCAAGAAATATCACCACCACCCGAACTCACCCATCAACTCGACATTCACTCAACGAACCGATCTGATCCGATGTTAAAAAAAAGGGTTCAATCGCCATACGAAACCGCACACAGGTGTAATAATGGCGTTACGCCTACTTTGGTCACATATTTTCGATAACTCACACCATGACAATCTTTTGTTACATATTTTCCCTTGATGCCAAGGCCTCTCTGCCTGGTGATCTCTGTCCATTGTCTAAAAAAAAACCACTGGAGTTCATACGGCACAAATATCACCAGTGGCAGTTTCACGAATCGGTGAGCCTCGTCAATTGCTTGCGTGCAACCCAACTGATTTCCATCCGAGAATCGAAACTTCAATGAGACACATTATGGATTTGAACATAAACCTACCGCCCGCATTGCTCTTGCTTCAGCTTGTGTCGACAAGATCCGATGTTTGGCTATAAAACCTCATATCGGCATCAGATTCTAATGCTGATGGTTAACAAGAAACTTTATATCCAAATGTGTCAGCCATGTTAATCTGACCGGAACTCTTTTGTTCGGACATCCGGAAATCACAACCAAGTTGCACACATAACAATAGAGAGTTCTCTTTTTTTTCTAGTCTAATATGAAAAGGACGGTTGTGTAGTGCTACGTGGGCCTCTAATGCAGACTTGGATCTCGGTTGTATGGATCTATGGACGCGTCTAGGTGCGCCAAAACTTACCAGACTAAAGACTGTTGTGTTGTTATCATGGCTGTATTTTTTGTCGTAGTGTTTTTCGATTGAAAGATCAGTGATGCTTGGAAATTTGCAATTTCATGAACTTTGAAATTGACGATTTCGTCGAACTATAAAAATGCTAGTTGGAGGTTAGTGGCTTTGGGATTTCTGCAATCAAATAACCTTCTTTAATTACTTTTAGGTTATGTTTTATTGTCGAAGTCACTGATGACGAACAAATGACTGAATGTGGGTGTATGAACTTACGACGAGACCTTGAATGAAGCTGATGACAAATTTGAAACGATTTTGAAATGTTTTAATATTGAATTGAAGCAAATTAAAGGCTTTTAAGCTTTATGCATGGCTTTGTTGCAAGCAGATTGCTTCAGTTCACTTAACTATTTAGTTGGAAGCAAGTTTCAAATGCTAAAAAATCAATAAACAAATCGATCATAAGGCGTCCATTAAATTGGAATGAAATCCTTAGGTTTTTCTTAATTGAACTTGATTCTGCTTAAACTTACGTTCCAACGCATCCGTTGCCAACGCACGGTAGCTAAGGCGATGGCATGCGAAATGTTAGTAAACCAATAACCTGGCATCACCGGTAGTCGAGTTTCTGCATACGTATCTGACAGTTGATTTTCTGCCTTAATAAGTGAAATTAAAAGCTCTCCCGCTGTTTGTTTTGGAGTTTACTGATCAATATCAAATGAACATCGATACTTTTAATTATAATTATTAATTGAAATTCACAAGAAGTTGTAAAACGGTTGAGCATTTAAAAACATCTGCAATTAAAAAAAATAAGCAAGTGTCACAAAATGCATGTCCGAGCACTTCTCTTTCTAGAAAAACACCCATCAATGCCAAGAAGAACACAGTTGTAAACATCTAATATGAATATTGAATTTTGCACAACCAATTATGAAAGAAAGTCTTCCTCATTGCAAATTGAAAATTGCTCATTCCATTTCCACTCTCATCGTGCTAACGTCTCCATCGTCGCGACAACTGACGCGTCGTTACGTTGCCTTACAGAATTTGAATACCAAATATTTACGTATCAATTTCGTTTCATAAAATTATAATTTATAGCCTTGATAAGAGATAGGATTCATTTCAAGAAACCAGAAAACAGAGATTTCTTTTTCCTTTGCCTCATCATCGTAAGACATTTCAGACACAATTTATGTAAAAAATGAGACTTTGCAACAGTATTTGAAACAGTAGTGTCAACCCTAGTTACGAGATTAGTTGTTTTCGCGATTGTAAACATTCTTTTTTTTAATTAAGCCTTAAAAACGACGTCAATAATCTAGCGGTCCTTGCGGTATTCACCAATGAAACATAGAATCGATTTTATTGCATACAAACGTAACATCTTCGTTATCAAATGTCATTTTTCAGATTGAGCTGTAGCCATTTGCAAAGGCATAAGCAACTGTCATTGAAAGCGAAAACTGATGTTAAAGCTGTCAACTGAGTCAAATGCGATACGGTCTCAAACTAAGTGACTTTGCTTTCAAGATAAGTGACTTAAGTGGGCTTGAAATTGATTTGCTCTAGTGTTTTAAGAATTGATGCATAACGACGGTCTACTGTGTCCGATGTAGTTGCTCAATAATGCATTATCTCTACAACACAGAAACGTGTGCTTACATTTTGAAATACCAATAACTTGCCATAAATATGAAGATGTCTTGACTAGTTCACAACGCATGCACACATCAATCAACTTTGTGATGACAGGATTTTGATTGACTTTTTTTCGAATAAGCTGTGTATTAGCACTTGTTTCATGGCCCCTACCTGTCAGTTTGGAACCTCGGAATAAATCGTCCAATTAAAAAGTCAAAACATTTTCTCAGACGCAGCTACTGGGTTGCAGAAGTTTAAGCATATGAATTTCTGGACGTATAATATCGGTTTCGGTTGCGTTGTGTGCTACATTAAACCGAACCGATCGATGTCTGTCAGGCAATGTCGCGTGCTAGAAGCGCTGCGTTGTAAGCTTATCATATCTGACATTAATTCAATTCGTTGACAGTGGATATTTTACGAAATGTGCAAACCAGTCGAGGCTCGAAACAAGGCAGTGTGATGGCAATTGTGTAGGATCTAGAACATTGGGATCGAAGAATGTGTAGTGGAAGGCGATATGATGCAAGCTTATTGATTTAGATTTTATAGTGAAACATTTTTATGATCCACATTTGAAAAGAGGACAGCTTATTTAGTTTCAAGTGGTTATCTTTATCGGTCGCCATGTTGTTGCTTTGCATAATACAGAATAAAATCTGTTTACTGTATAAACCGGAACCTCGAACTCAAACAAATAAAGAAAAGGATTTCGATAAAACTGTGTTTCAAAGCGACTGTAAATAAATTAAACTGTCCAAAACATGAGTCTAAAAACCATTAAAGAGTAAACCGTAAATAACCTTGAGTTTATCGTGACAATCTGACAGCTGAAATTTGTCATCCTCGAGCCACCTGTTTTCTGTTGTCTAATGGTTGGGTGTCAACTTGGTCAGAAGTGGTAAAAATGACATCTGCGGATTTTCATTTATTTTGAGTGTTGTTTTCACTTTCTTGTACATTGTCTTTTTTGTCTATTTTGTTGTTTATTTTTACACACATACATAACATAAGAAGAAATGTCAATAACAAAAATGGAAAGTATGAAAAGCTTATCGCGGATGTTATGAAATTGAACAACTCTTATTTTCTCATGACACTACACATTTTCCTCTGACCTTTTAATTGGCTTGTTCAATCTTCAAAAATTTATGGCGTTTTTAATTGGCAATCTGGAAGTAAAAAAAAGCATTCTGAATGCGTTCAATTGGGCAAAAGTGACAGTTCTGATTCTGAAAAGAAGAGAATTCCCTTCTGATTTTAAAATCAGAATGCTTTTTTTCAGATTCCAGATTGCCAATTAAAAACGCCATTACATTACATCGATTGTTTGACAGCTCTATATGGTTGCCTACTTGCAATAGGCCAGTTCCATCTAACAACATCTCACTGAGATTTCAGAGATCTCAGAGATTTATTTAAATGGAACAAAAAATCGTAGCTGAGAACTGAGATATTTTTCTGAGATGCCACAAATTCCTTAGCGTCTTGGTGTCCCGGGGGTGTTCACGTTTTGAATTAATTTTCTTTATGGCTAAAACACAAACACAGCTTTGACTTTGACATAGGAATTCAATGCATACTATCCATAGAGTTAATATAATAGAGCCCGGAGAGGTAGCACCTTTGTATATGGAATTTATAGTAGTTGCAGCCTCGTGAATCGACGACAGCGACGCGACGTCCGGAACGCGCTACAGAACTAAAATCTTGTATATAGAAAAACTGACAGCGCCAAGACGGGACGGCTCTCCAACCAAAAATTCTCGAGGGTGAAAATACTATAAATTCCATATACAAAGGTAGCACTTCGTACAAGTGGCATTTTTACATAAGGACGAGGGAAAAAGATTGTCTTAATGTTCTTCCTTTCTCTCTCTGACCTTCTCACGATTGGCTGTAAAGAGGAATGAACAGATTAAAAAAAAAAATAAGTAAAAATTCTTTCTCACGGTCCGATGTGACACATTTCAGGCCACTGATCACTTATACCAAGATTGGAAACCTTGCTGTCAAAATGACATTTGCCTACAAGCTAGGGGAGCAGGTTAGCTGTAACAGTATGCGTGTAATACAAACTTAAAGACACAGGTTAGCTGTAAGAGTATGCGTTTTATTGTAATAATGATACAATTGCCTACATAATAAAGCAAGTTTGCTGCAAGAGTATGTGTGTATGAAAAAAATAACTTTTGCGGTATTTGGAGGGTAAAACGTAGGTAGGTTTCCAATCTTGTTATAAAGTGATCACTGTTTCAGGCTACCTTCCGTGCTCTATTATATATTATCTCTATTGTAAGAGGTTTCATCTCTTACGATATAAAATAGATAGCTATTTACCTTTTCATTCAATAACATTGATTCTCGCATTTATTAAATAAAATAACCTTTACACTGCACTTAATAATTACTTTGCTCAAATAATCAAATCAAAGCTTATTTATTTTTCATTGTTTCCATGTAACTTAAATATTTTTCATGAGTAATAAAATAGTTTTGTTCGAGTGAAATCGTATTTGTTTCTTATTTTGACCAAGAAAACCCGTACAGTAAATCAGAAGTCTGATAAAGTTCTCTCATTTAATTGAATAGTGGTTGAATTTCTTACGGTTAATTAAAAAAACTGTTGTTTCCTAAAATTTGATCCTAAAATTTTTCCAAACATGGATGGAAATACAATGGCGCGTGCTCTGAGTTTTTCGGAAAATGCTTCTGGTAGAGATGAATTTAAGTACGCATGGTACCAAGACTTCACTTAAGACCCGTTTGAATGAAGCCGTTGATTCGCTTGAACCTGAGCAGGTTGAAAATCTGTTCCCTGTTGTTGACCAGGAGGGTGAGGCAAGATGTGATGGCGCACCTGTGGACGAGGATGACGCTGTGTCACAACGTTTTGAAAAACTTCGTGATTTAGTCAGGAAAAAGGAAGAAATCGCTGCGTTGGAAAAACGTTTGGCTGAACTCAGCACAAAAAGCCCTGTTCGTGAGTTCCAGCACGTAAGTGCACATTCGTCACGTGATATCGAGGATTCCTTACCATTGTTTAGTGGCGACGACAATTACCCTATTAGTAAGTGGATTGAGAACGTCGAGGATGCAATGGTCACTTACCATCTGAGTGAGTTAGAGGCTTTCATTTATTTCAAAAGACTCCTTAAAGGTATGGCTAAGTTATTTTTGCGGTCAAGAACGTTTCGATCATGGAAAGATCTGAGAGCTGCTCTGATGTCCGAGTTGCATTGCCATACAACAGCAACAGACGTCCATAACACTTTGCGAAATCGGAAAAAAACGTAGAGATGAAAATTACCAGCAATACGTTTTATCCAAGTAGAATATTGCTTTTTCCGCAGATATTGATGAACAGGATATGATTGCCTATATAATCAAAGAGATCCCTGATTCAATATTTAATAAGCAGATCATGCTTACTGCAAATACCCATCGCTGATCTTAAGAGCATTCTACGCAAGTATGAAAAAATGAAATCCGAGTTGCAACCTACGAGTTCCCGTTACAACAGACCTGTTGAACCTTCGAGCTTCGACCTGACGTTTCGTACGTAATGTTACGTAATGTGACTCTAAACGGATGTTATAGTTCAAAAGTCAGCAAAGAAAATGATTTTCTGTTTGGAGGGATTATGATGATGAAGGAAGAAATGTCATGCAAATCAAACTTGAAGCGGGTACATCGCAACGCAGACCAAGACGAAGCTTAAGCTTGTTTGTGTTTCAGCCATAAAAATCAGCTGACAAAATACAGGGATGGTTCAAAAACAGCTAAAAAATTAGTGAAAGGCATTTTAGCAAATACTGGTTTTGTGTTAAATCTATGCTTTTGTTTGCACGTCTATCGAATCCCCTGGATCACGAGAATGTCTTATACAAAATGTTTTATACCTCTGGAGAAGAAACTGAAGTTTTTAAGTAGCACCTCGGATATTCCTATTCGTAGTCTGATAACGTCAAGAACATCGGTTTGTATTTAATAATTATACCGTTTTTTCATTAAGAAATTTCGAGGAATTGGATTTTTTAACATTTCTCTCTGGCTATCCTTCAGTGGCTTTTAAGGTTTCCACAAAAGATTTTAAGGAAATGTCAAAGTATCAATTCAACTGTCAACCTCAAGCTCAGTCACCATTTTGAATATCTTCATTAAACCCTGTTTCGACATCTCTACAAATCTCAAAAGCCTTCCATTTATCAAATCCGAATCGACATGCTGAGACGCACGATAATCGTCAAAAACACGAATGTCTAACATCCACAGTTCAATGGGTCTTGTCTTGACAGTTTCAAAATGATTAATTAATTAGGTATCATAATCTCTTATAGCCATCAAGATCAAGAAAGAAAAAAAGGAAAATGTTGTCCTCGATTCTATTCATCTCAGAAAAGCTATGAAATAATAATTACTGCATCGGCTGCTTGAGTGCTATAATATGAAAATCGTTGTAACACCTTTGCGTTCTATATTTGCATAGAAGATCGATTCGAATGGGTTATCTCATGTCTGACATGGCAAACAAGCGAATAAGAAAAGCAGAAAGAACGATGAAGTCACAGGAGAACGCAATTAAAACGTATGCAAATTTTTAATGAGGATAAAAAGTCTAGAATCGATCGTCGTGGTTGCGTGTGCAAGTGTACGCAGATTCGTTGTTGTTGTTGTTTTTGCTAGGTTGACGGTCTAGTTATAATATTTATTTGCTTTTATTTAACGATTTCAATTGAGATTGCAACATAAAGATTAGTGAAAGAATAAATTCTTGCGTGCAAGTGAAGAGCTTACACGCAACGGGTGATACGAAGCAAACATTTTGAATTAATTAAGATGGCCTTGAGCATTTATAGAAACGTTTACATTTGACAGTAAAATCAGCTTAGAGCTTTTACTTGGATTTTATTGTTTTCATGCTTTTGAGCACTCTAGTACCAATTTCATGTTGAAAATATTCCAGCAAGTTCCTGTATACTGCCTCTGATCCCGGTCGATTAGTTGACAATTTTTCACTGCTAATAATAGCTATTTCTCATCCTTATTCAACTATACAGCTGGAGACCACTCTGTTCTAGTTACACTGAGTTCGAATCCCACAATTTTCATGTTAAACATGACTTACCTCCTTTAATCTTCGATCAATAGAGTTTTCATGTTCCAGAGACGACTTAAGCACAGCTTGATGTCTGTATCCTAATTCAATCCAAACTTGTTCCATTCTATTCTTCTCGAAGCCATTAATTATTATTTCCATATAACTGAACTGCTTAATACCCACCTGCAAGTATTTCTGCATACCCAAGACCCACTACCCTCACAGCTGCTAATCCTTAAGATAACATTTGTAGCTTTTATGCGATTTCGTTTCTTAATTGACCTACCTCACATATCATTACTAAAATAATTCAAGTTTTCCCATGTGTTCTTAGGTATTATTCTAATGCTCTGACGGGACTTTAAACAAGATTCACGAGCAGATTACATGTTGCGAAGAACTTCCATCTGGTATATGAGACAAGTTCTTATTCTAACTGAATGCCGCCGCACTGGTGACCATCTGCTTCGCTTAGAGATGATTCCTTTTACTGCACATAATTAATCAGGAATTTCAATTGTCGTCTTCAATTAAATTCAGTTCACTTTGATTACAACTCCAACGAACTAGAAAACATCACACGTGTGAACATGAACCAAAGTCACTTTGTCCTAAGGCTTCACTGTACTTTCAACAGGACACCGACTCAACTGACAGCATGTAAGACAATCCTTCCCGAGACAGCAGCTCAACCTTGTAAGTCGGTCCGACCATGTGTGAGTACTCCAAGTGTTTACTTGTAGTTGAGACAGTGCGGTGACAGAACTGGTTTAGAATTTCCCTACAACTATCAATAATTGTATCCCTGAGGCGATTCGTGACAAAAATCAAAATCATCCCAAGTTCAAGTCAATTCCTCGGTATGTAAGCGGGGCATAGTAAACATGAAATCACCGTCCTTAAAAGGATTGTGTATCACTAGCGTCGACTGAGCTCTGGTTCGATGTTGCCTGATTGCCGTGATGCTCCTGCGCGATTTTATAGACGAATATTCTTCCAGCTCGGTGGCTCCTCGGATTATATAAATAAACTACGACGACGACGAAAACTAGATAGGTATGACGATGGCAGCAGCGGCGGCGTTGTCGGCACTTGTTGGCGGAATTGAGAAACGGAATTTAGCCAAACAGGTATGCGCAGGTTGGCAGGAGTGTCGGAATCGAACTGGTTTCGAAACTGCAGTTCGGTTGTGAGCGCAAATACTGATGTGATGGTATAGCTGTTGTTCCCACATTCCGATAAAGCTCTTCATGGTGGGTTCGTTTAGATGCCACTATAGTCGACCGAAGGTTGACCATGGCATGGAATGGAATATTATGCAACTAATTGATTTTGGGATGGAACAAATAGCAGGATAAATCTAGCCCAAGGCTAACGGAGTAGAATTTCAGTATCTCTATATCGCCTCCATTCAGCTGAGTCATCGTCATCGACACCAGGTTGCCAGTGCCGTTGCTATTGATATTGCCGTTGCTGAAAAAAACCATCCTGTTTTCGTATATTGCCTGACAGTTTGATGGGTCGAAGAGGTGGAGGACTCAATAGTAATTTCCCTTGATGCCAATACAACATTCGAGATACTATTACCGATAAGGCAACTCCATATGGAAGGAAAATCCACCACCATAGATATCGGGACAATGTTCTGCATACAAGCCGAAGATGTTGCCTGTTGGAATCGGACAAAGCAGGTTTTTTTTTTTTTGGCGATGATGGTGTCGGGATCTTAAGTAAATCTGGAATTGATTTCAAATTGAAAGAAGTGTTCGATGAATGGGTGCAGTAAAGTTGCTTGGCAAGCGATTGTTAGTCACGAAATAAAATTTTAGAGAAACTGCATTCTTGTTTTTATGCACATATCTAAATTTATTTAAGGTACCCAGGAGTTATCAACTTTATCAACAATAAATTCGAGACTCGAGCAGACGCCAAAATTCTGTTGTCACTTGGATCCTACTTCTGCCTTTATCGACAATTAAGGGATTATATTTATAATACGACCGACGGACGTGTAGATTCATACTTCACTCTGGATATTTTCGCACAAAAAAAACAAATCTAATGTTTAATTGGTTGCTATCATTAATTTCCAATGTTAAAATTTCAAACATTAAAAATGTCGACACGCTACATAAGTTGAGCTAAAAGCAGTTTCGACTTGAACAAAAAATTCCTGAAATGGTGACCATGATTTTTTTAACGAAAGTAAACAACAATTTGATTTCTTTCATAAATCATTCTGATAATAACAGTTTTAAGTGCACTGTATTTTCCGACTAAATCAAGCAATAATTCCCCTCCGAAAAATTTGTTTGTGTTATGAAATATTCTGTTCATTTAATTTTCTAAATATTTTAACAGGTTCTCCAGATTAATACATTTGAATACAAAAACATCAATAAATAATCCAAGGCTTCTTTTTTTTCACAACTTCCGTTTGACATTTACATGATTGTCGTCGGATTTTTCCGAAAAATATGAAATAAAGGAATGTCACAAATTGAAATTGCACCAGACCATTGAACTACCGAAATTCGATACGCTCACTGACCATACCAGATTTATTTGTTGTTCTACTTGCTTTCTCTGAATTAATTAAAATTGAAAGTGATCGTGAATCACTCCAATAATTTCCGATTTTTTTTTATAATAAACACACACTCAAGAGGGTTCTTATACCCTTATTATACCATAGACACAGTGAGTGCTTTTGAAAAGAAGGAAGGGGTTGAAGAGGAGGTGCCGGTGTACATTGGTCTTATATTCTTGAACACTGCAATGATCGGGAAAGACAGAGTGTGGAAGAGAGTTCCACATTCGCGTAGTACGGCTAAAGAACGATTCTCTATACCTGAGCGTACGACCGAAGTTGGGCTCGAGTGTAAACTGGGCATTCCTGGAAGCGCGGGTATGGCGGTTGAATTGTTTAAGGGGTGGAATGCAACTGGCTGTTTCACTAGAGCAATTACCGAAGAAGTAACGGTAAAACAAGGAGAGACACGAAACGTTACGACGCTGTTCAAATGAAGTGAATGAGTTAGTGATGTCTCTGTCACCAATCATCCTTACTGTTCTTTTTTGTATACCATCCAAGAGGCTTAAGTATGTAGCTGGAGCACCAGCCCAAGGATGTAATTGTACTCAAGCTTTGGACGGATATAAGTCTTGTAGATAATAGCCAGATTAGACGGGGAGACAAATTTCTTACACCGTCTTAAGAAACCAAAACATCTTACGGCATTTTTGGCGACATCGCGTATGTGCTCGTTCCACAAGAGGTGGTGAGTGATACACATACCGAGAATCTCATATTTCGTCGTTGCAGTTGTACATCCGAAGAGGAGGGATGTGTGCAGAGGCATGTTATCCTAAAGGCAAACTAGGCACGTGCCTAGGGGCGCGAGCCAACAAAGGGGCCCACGGGAGCAGTAATTTTGAAAAGTGGCAAATAATGCGAGTTCAAACGTGATTGTTGAACTATCAAAATCATGAACTCGAACCGCACTTGCAACTTTTGTTAAAATAATAATCGGTCCTAAGCAATTCCACTTACTATATTATAGAATAGAGTGGCGGGACAGCTCTTGAAGAGCCGAGGCCTAAGTGGTTTACTCTCATCAACAATTCTCTGGGTGCGTGTGAAGAATTGAGGGGACCTACAATTTAACGCCTATTCCAAACGGCAAAGTTGAGAAGCACTTTTTCATGACAGATGATAGTTTTGTCAGTTCTTCGCGAGAGGCAGTGCCCGTGAAAGATGAAATAAAAACTATGTGCACCAGTAGGACTCGAACCCATGACGTTCTGCTTAGCAGGCAACGCACGTAACCGCTTAGCTCTAGAATCAACAAATGCTAGATGGTCACAGGCTAGGCTCACCTGCCTAGCAACCAAACAAATTTGGCCAAGCAAATGCCTGAAATTGTCAAAAGGCTTGATCTTCCTGAGCAGCCAAAGTATAAGCTCCACAGTTGGAGTCATAACAGGACACTTATAGGTAGACATGCTTTGAGGCTAGGGGTCTACGCAGACGACTTCTGTAGAAGCTGCATGAACGAGGAGGAAGAGGAAATTGCCCGGCTCTCTTCAATAGAAGGAATAACTATCTCGGTAATCCCCTCTACGATAATACCAGTGAATTGGCAGCGGTGCAAAAGATGTCTATCTAACTTCATTAAAATTACAAGTTTGTTTGTTTAAGTTCATTACTCTCCTTTTTCCTTGGCCCCATTTAAACGCGGTGCAGCGGTTTCAGCCAAACTTTACTACTAGATATTTTTAATATAGGGGCGCCGATGCGATGCTTGCCTATGGCGCCCTCAACGTTTAATCCGCAACTGGATGTGTGTCTGGAACAGAATATGATAAGCTAAGGGTACTTTCATCAGCTAAACAATTGATTGGATAAGAAGTTACAGACAAGAGATTATTAATGAAAATGAGGACGAGGGACTGAGACAAAACGGATCACTGGGGCACACCAGCATTTATATTGTGGGTTTCAGACTTGAAACCGTTCAATACAACTTGTATTGAACGGTTCGAAAGAAAATTTCTAGTCCAACGAAGAAGGGATTTTTCGATACCGAAGACACGAATTTTCGATAAAAGATCAAGATCCCAGACTTTATCAAATGCCTTTGAAATATTAAGTGCAACAATCTTACTTTCTCCAAAACGATGTAAGGATTTGTTCCACTGTTCGGTGAGATAGACCATCAGATCACCAGTGGACCTGTTGCTGCGAAAGCCGTACTGCCGGTCATTAAGAAGCTTTCGGTTTTCGAGATATTTCTTGAGCTGATAAGTGGACGGAGGACGATAATTGGAGGGAGAAGACAATTCGCCTTTTTTTGGGATTTGCTGGACAAATGCTGTTTTCCAACCAATTGGAATGAGCCCAGAAGAGTAGGATAGATGGAAAAGCTTGCGCAAGGGTTTTGCTAGCGTGGAAGAACACCTCCTCAGAATAACAGCGGGGATACCATCCGGACAAAAGTCCGGCCAGCTACTAGGATACGCAGACGACATTGACATAATTGGAAGAACACAGCGTGATGTCAGTGGAGCGTTTGTGAGCCTTGAGACGGAGGCCAGGAAGATGGGTCTAGCGGTTAACGAGGGCAAAACCAAGTTAATGCTGTCGACAAGAAAGGACTACCAACATCGACGTCTTGGAGCAAACGTCAACATAGACAGATTTAACTTCAAGGTAGTTAAGGACTTTGTCTACCTGGGATCCGCTATCAACTCAGACAAAAACACCAGCGCTGAAATCAAAGGAAGAATCACTCTTGCCAATCGCTGCTTCTTTGGACTTAGAAGGCAATTGAGTAGTAAAGTCCTCTTTAGAGCAACTAAAGTGACACTCTACAAAACCCTCATCATCCCGGTCCTCATGTATGGTGCAGAGACATGGACTATGACAACATCTGATGAAAACGCTTTGGGCTGCTTTGAGAGAAAAATTCTTCGAGTGATTTTTGGTCCTGTCTGCATTAATGGAGAATGGAGACGAAGATTCAACCCAGAACTGTACGAACTGTACAGCGACACTGACCTAGCCTAAGGTCCAATGACTTAGATGGGTCATGTTGAGCGAATGGAAAATAATGCTCCGGCTCGTAGAGTCTTCGAATCCAATCCGGAAGGACGTCGCAGAAGAGGAAGACCGCGACTCCGGTGGAGCACACAGGTGGTAGAGGACCTGAACCTGAACTGAGACAGTTAGCCAGGGAAACGAGCAGTGGCCTATTGCACCACCTTACAAATTTGTAAATTACAAACGTTTTTACCACAAATATGTAAAAAACAAGTTTTGTGTTTTGTCAAATTCTGTAGGCTACAAAATGTAGTTGTGATTCACAAATTACAAAATTGTTGAAAAAATTGATTTCGTTGCACGACAAAAAGTTTGTAGTTGTAAATCACAATCAAAAAAATTGTGAAAAAGCTACTTTACTGTAAGTTTCCGTTGCACAATATGAGTGAGGATCACAAAATTTATTTCAGTTTGTGAAGAAATTCTACAGGCGAAAGACCGTGTGTAATCTTGTCTACAAATTTGTGTTTAACATTAAATTGTGTGCAGCAGTAATTCTGAAGCGGATATCGTGTTATTAAAAGCAAATATCAATTGCGTTAAAATTATAGTTTTGAAATTATTTTATTTTCATATTCTGTTACTTAAGGACTATTCACATGAGAAACGACCGACAATGACGGATGAAAGAAATAAAAGTAATTTAAGATAGTTTCAAGCCATATTTCCTCACAAATTCACAACAAAACCACGGAAATATAGTTTTTATCTGATTTCTGATGCATACATTTGAGAAAAAAAAATTTTTGTCTCGAAAATATTCTAGTTGATACTTAACATGAGCACGAAGTACGAGAAACGAAATGAACGAAAATTTGTCGATTTTGACATTTCTTTCACATGAGAATTTTTAATTCGTCGCGAATGACAACCAAAACACAAGGTAAAAATTATTTTTGAGGTTATACGTGCGAGTAACGAAAAGTCTTCGATCCCCGAAATAAAACAAACTGTGTACCTCGGTGGTTCAAACAATTAATATTATACTTTATAAACAATCAGCAAATTTCGTGGGAATGGAAATTGAATGTAATTCGATTCATGCAATTTCCGTTCCCATGAAGTGAAAAAATTCAGAACCGGCTGGTTTTGGTGAATTGGAGCTCTGCGGTGTCATCGTTATCTTTTGGTTTGACGAGGTCCTCGCTTAGCTCCATAACTCGCGCGAACCTTTTGTTTGTTGGGAGTGTGGATGATGTGAAATTGGAATAGAGTTTGGCAGTTCGTATCAACTAAAATAAATTTGTTTTCTCAAATACATTAACATTTGAGATTAGAAGTTAATTTATGCATCATTAATCAAACATAAACTATACATCTATCGTTTTGTTGAGAATTTGTGAAATACTCTTCAAACGTATCTGAAATCAGAATAGTGCTTAACAGCCAAACTCTATTCGCGTTCCACACAATAAACACTCCCAACGAAGAAAAACTTCGCACGTATTTAACCTCAAAAATCATTATTTTTGGTTTTGGTTGCTCATTCTCGACGAATTTAAATTGTCATGTGAAAGAAATTTCAAAATTAACGAATATTCCTTCATTTGTTTATTATTTGGTCTTTCTCCTTTAGTTGTTTACGCAGCAGTGTTAAAAAAATGTGTAATTTAAATATGTAACTTACAAGTTTTAAACATAAATGGTGCAACGGTAAATTGTAATTTTTTTTACAGTTTGTAATCTCATCACAAATATGTAATCCCACTTATTTGTAGTTTGGTGCAAAGCAAATTCAAATACAAAATTTGTGATTGTGAATTACAACTACAAATTTGTGGTTGTAATTTGTAAACTGGTGCAATAGGGCTGGCTGGAGAAGTTTGTTGGGTGAGGCCCTGGTCCGACCTGAACTGTAGCGCCACCATAAGTAAGTATACCATTCGGACCAGCGGATTAATGTATGTTGAAGATTTGTCCCATGGAAACAAGAACTGGTGGAGTCATGACACTCTCTGGCAGCGTAGAGCTTGCGGCAAACTAGTAAAAAGGTTAGCTTTCGCGAGAGAGCTGGGGTGTCATTGTCAATGAGCGTAGGGACCGAGGAAGAAGAAGAATTCTTCACATTTTTAACAAATGACCAAAAATTCTTACTTGATGGCAAAATGCAGTATTTTATGCCCTGGTCCTGTAAAAATTTGGCCCGACAAATATAAGCATTGCAGGCCTTCCTGGCTTGTTTAAATTTGAACTGACTTTCAAGTATTTCTATCATTAAATTCAATTGCGTATGACACAGTACTCTGCCCCTTTAAATATGCAATAAAGATTACAATTCACCTGCCATTTCATACCCGTTTATTATTGATTGCATTGAAAAAAAAGCTATCCCTCAATTTCCATTTCTCTAATCCGGATTCCGTGTTTTGCGATAATTCCTGTTTTCTAATGTCATAAATTGTTTGTTGCCAAATAATTGCACTGCAACTATGTTATCAACGACGAGAGGTGGAATGTTTTATAACATGCGAAGTGGAAGCACTTGTTGCGCAACAAAGAAGAGGAAAAATAAAAACTGACTAGACAAACGAGATGCCACAAGAGACCGTGCCTACCCCTCATTTTTAATCAAAACGAAGACAAGAAAACAGTAGTTCGTAAATTATTGATCTCAATTTGGGTGCAGTTTTGCGAAAATTATAGACTCGTCGCAGTCGTTCGTTTGGCTGAGAATGATTGGTGCTGCCTTCGAGCAGCACCTTGTATTGTTCGGTTTCGTTCATACACCTGGAACATAGGCGTATTCGACGCCGACCGCGACGATGATGCGTTTCGTTGTACTACCCACAGGGTCAGAGTTGTTAGTCTGAGGCTAAACTAATTGGAAGTTTTTCGTAGTAAAGTGGTAGGTTTATATTGGAGAAATGATATGAATTAATAAAGAAGTCAAACAATCATTGAAATTCATAAATTTTGCTTCTGGGTATCAATAAAAAGACAGAATTGTGCCTCTGTTTGATTCAATTCGCGTTTTGAAGTCTTTATTTTAAAAGTTGCGGTGGACTTTTGCTTATTGGTTTGACATTGTGATGGGGGTTCAGGAACTGTGGAAGTCCATTTTAAATGGATACCGATTATGGAATCGAGTTATATTCAAGGGACAGCAGCCAACTGATACGTCGATGGACTTGTCACTTGTGCAGCTGAGGTTAAAGTCTTGAGTGTTTACATTTTGTCATCTTTTTTTTGACAGTTATGCGAATATATACCTTAAAATCACATTAACATTGATGTTAATTTCGAAAAAAAAAGATTTTGAAAGTTGATATTTCTCCATTGCACTCGAAAATAACATTCTGCCACCTAACACGTTTCTCATAAGACTTGTCTACATTTGTTTATGTATGTGTTTTAATTTTTTTCCAGGGCCATTGGAATGTGGCCTTCAAAATTTTCTGAAGAATCCATTTCATACATTTGTTACCACATTTTTATGATGCTCTCGTTGCTTACATTCGTTGCCAGTATAACAGCTGATCTCTATGAAGCATCCTCGGATATCATCATGATTGGAGAAGACCTGTGTGTTTTAGTTGGAGTAAGTTCTGAACTTAATCGCTGCAGCACAAACACGTTTTAGCTTTGGCTTCGCCTGATTTTAACGAGTTCAGCCATAGGAATTCATAGCATGCTAACAGAATGAAGCTTTGATATCACGTTTCGTTTGACAATCGTAAAGAAAAGAACGTTATGTTACGTAATGTGACACCAAACGCAAGCTCTACTTCGAATATGCTGATTATTTGCTTTGTCTAACCCGATAGCTGTCAAAAAAACAAAACTTGTAACGAAACGTAAACGAAGACGAAGCTTAAGCGTGTTTGTGTTTCAGCCATTAATGTCATGACTATTTTTTCATTTCTAATTAATTTCTAGATCTACTTGATACTACTTAAAGCCATTCTTTACCGAATCTACAAACAAAACATACAAATCATCGTCGAAGAGTTTCGAAGTCTCCAGATTAAATTCTCAACCGGTTCGCAAGTCATTCAAAGGATACAGAGACAAAGCTACATTCGAGATATTGTCATTAACAATACATTCCTCATTCTTGGAAATTTTCTATTTGTAGCCTTAGCTTTTTCAGCCTTTATTTTCAGGGGAACCGGGACGTTTGCCTTTTCGAGCAAAGTATCCATTTTCGATCGACAGTCCCAACAGATTTAAGATTGCCTACGGATTTCAATGCTTTTGCACTTTTATTTGCATAAAAGTCATAATCTACATTGACAATGTTGGTTGTATTATAATTCATCAAACTGCCACAAACTTGGAGATTCTGTGTGAAAAAATTCGCGAATTCGGTGACATGAAAATGAGTCGTCAAGATTTGGGATTAATTATAATCGATCACCAGAGGATTATTAAGTGAGAAAAGAAATGATTGTCATTCACTGTCAAATTTTGACATTTTGTCTCTTAGATTGATCAAATATGTCAACAAGTACTACTACTATAACTTTATGGGTCAAGTTGGGGCTAGTACTTTCCTTATATGTTTGACAGCTTTCGAAGCACAAATAGCCAAGGATCGGCCACTGGTGGCATTGAAATTTCAACTTTTTATGTTTGCGTCATTTATGCAACTTTTCTATTGGTGCTGGGCCGGAAATGAAGTTCGATTTAATGTCAGTATTGGTATAATTTTCGACCATTAGTTGGAAAGTTTTTTTTTGTTTGTTTTTACCCAACAGTCACTCGACATTGCTTCAGCTGTTTTTGAAAGCGAATGGCTGACACAATCACCTTCGTTCAGAAGAGATTTGATATTTATAATAATGAGAGCTCAAAGGCCTTTGTCATTCAGAGCACAGCCGTTGTTTGGATTTGATTTTGAGGCATTTTCAAGGGTTTGTTTGCCAAAAAACCTTTAGGAAAGTAATAAAATTTAATACTCTCATTTTTTAGATACTCAGTTCATCCTATTCTGTTTTTGCCATGCTGAGGACGCTCAATGATTAAGAAAAGACACGTGAAAAAAAATAAATATTAGAAAACTAAATTTATGTTGTTTTTTTTCACAAAATCGCATATGTTTGAAAGCTGTACTTTCATTTCAAAGTAGGTGCCTAATGAACACATTAAATATAATTCTTATCGTCACCACCAGGCATCTGTCATACCTATATTTAAAAACTGATGTAAATCGTATCGTTGTGTGGATTAATTGATTGTCATTTAAATATAAGCACCTCAATCCAATGTAACCATTCACGCAGCGAAATTCTTGATTAAGGAGTGAAAACATTCACTGAACAAGTGAACACAATCAGTAGCTGTCTCATGACAGCGTGAAGAATCATATATCCTCATTTCGTCTTTCACTATATCAGGATATTTAATAAAAACTCGTCCTAACGAGAGCGACAATCGAGTTTACAAGAAACGAAAAAGTTTTCCAAGTGAAAGCACACATGACAGCTAACAGTAGCTGTTGACATTTAATTTTATCTTCGATTGCCAGTGTGAATGATCGTTGTAAATATTGCCATCTTAGACTCCGTGTATAAGAAAACAATTAAAAGTGTTTCATTCAGAGATAAAATCACCTCCATCATCCACCCACAAAGTGACAGCAAGCAACACACGCATCTATTTCGAGGCACCTTGCACCACCGATACAAAAAATACAATATCGAGATTTTGACATCTTGACAAATGAACGCATCCAACCGACAGTGATATTACAATCAAATACAACCACCGGACACATTCATTTTTTGATCAGTGAGGCGATAAGATCAAGTTTGCTGTTGCTAGTTAGTATCTGGCGCTGCGGTCAAATATAGACTTGGTATCGACTTCAACTGCAGAGGTGAAGATTAAAGCTATGTTTACACTTGCATTCCATTAGCGCAGGTGTAGGGGCTATCTTCGGTAGTCCACCTACAAATAAAATCGCTTAATTCACCTTGGCGGCTAGCGCACAGCAATATACCGACGACCGACAAGTGCGACTTGTGGAATACAAAGTATTATAGAATCTCAAAGTCACGATCACGATTTGTTTTTTTTATTTTGCTTACTCTCCATTTTTGTATGTTGCAAAAAACATTGTTTTCCCGGCTGGATATTGCTTGGAAGAAATGTTTGTTCAAAATCGTGGTGGAAAAACAGTCATGGCCGCGACCAACATTCACGGCCAGGCAGTGTGAGGTGCAGCATGGTAAATCTTCGGCTTTGAGTATGAAATAATGGCCATAATCTGTGAAAGCTGCTGATTGGATTTTTATTGGTGGTTCTCCATATTCTAAGCCTGTACTCTTTTGGTCATTGCCAAGATGGGATATGGTTAGCCATCCATATTTCTTTCTTGGGTTAACGATTCTTTAGGCTAAAACTGAGTTATTGTCCAAGTCGGTTTTGGAACTGGCACCGGCACCAATCGACCGGGCGGAGCTGGAATAATTTCGCAAATGCTGGGTGAGCTCTTAATTTGCATTGATGGTGTTCACAGTCAATTAATATTCTTGAAGTTGGAATGACAGTTGGACAGGCGGGGCTTAATTGAGAAAGAAATGTTTTGGGCGAATCTGTTTATGCGTATGTGGAATATCCGTTAAAATGTGAATGTTGTGTGTAATGACGTTCATTAGGTAAAATAATTTATTATATGTATAAGTAATTTGTTTAAATGTCAAAAAAGTTTGATGCACTTTTTGGCAGACGGGTTGAAATGACATTTCATAAAAGTTTGTGTCATTTTTGACATTTAAAGATTGTCAGAACTCATACTTGACTTGGTGAAATACCAAAATGTGTAATGTGCTGTCAGTTTTGACGTTAAGGATTTTCAAATGACATTGAAATAAAATATATCAAAGGAAGCAGATGATTCAAACACGTCCCAGCCAACAAGACGGACGTTTTTCTATACCTTTTTATTTATTCGCAATTCCCGCACCTGCAAAAAATTGAAAATAAATTGTTTTCAAGAGGAGGAACAAGGAGGAGAGACAAACTCATGAACCGTTATGGTGTTGATTACATTTAAATAGCAATTCATTGCTATACAACACACGTGCATGTTGTTACTCGGTGTGACATGTCCGTTGGCGTCTGGCATTGGTTCCGACAACAAATGACAGCCAGGTATTAGAACCAAACATTCCAACAACATAGTCGCCATGGTCGATATCATGTCATTCTCTGGAATTAAATTGCACTTCCCTATTTAAAAATGCGATCTTTTATGTTAAGTGATACCATCACGGACCACTGGACTGCTATAGGTCTATTACTATCTCGCTCAAATGGCCGAAAAGGTCAATGATCATAAATATTCAGTGCAAAATGAACAAAGTCAACAAAAGACATGTTCTTGGATTGTCTTTTTCGATCTGTTTGTAAAGAAGGGTTGATGTTTGGATATGCATGTATCTGTAGGAACAGTTGCCGTGTGATATCTCAATACAAAACAAATAGCCGTGAAGCGTGCAGATTTTTGGCAATCACTGGGTTTAAATCTGTGCATGCCATCAAGTGCTACCAAATAATTACTGTGTTTAAGTTTTGTGTAATTAATATTTGCGAATAGGTGCGAACAAAGCCGCCACGAACGATACAAAATCGACATTATCAAAATAGTTGTATATGCTTGCGGGGTCATTGATCTTTTGAACAAAAAATAAGTTGAAATATTTCATCAGAAAAAGAATGAGATCACTTCGGCAAATTATAAGCATTTGGTGTTCTAGTTGTTTGAGTTTTGAATTGACGTGGAAATGACTAATAATATGTTAATGATAAATGACATTTTTGAGGAAATAAGAATGGCCGTCAGAATTAATGACCTCTGGCCTTTCTTCAATGAATTTCACGATTCACAAACGTAAAGTAATTAATTGAAAACAAAAACACAATTTTCTTTTCCACAATTCCCATTGAATATGTTGTGAAATTTAATTTTGGTGTTTTTCTTTTTTACCTCTGAAGCAGATCACGGATGTGTCAAAGCGAAGCTCTGAGCAGATCATATTCAATGTCTTCCGCTTTAATACAGAAACAAACCTGAGCACTGAAATGAAAATGTTTGCTAATTTTTTTTACCTACACTAGACGCGCGACTGTCCATTTTTAATTTTGTGTTTGTTTTGTTGTAAATCGATAAACAAGTGCGTTGTCTTCGCTCAGTTGTCTGCTCTATTTACTTACGTACTTAAGGTGGCGCTACAGTCCGTTGTGGAACTTGGGCCTCAATCAACAGTCTCCGCCAGCCAGCTCGGTCCCTAGCTAGCTGTCTCCAGTTTTACACTCCAAGTTGATTGAGGTCCTCTTCTACTTGAGTGCTCCACCTGAGTGGCGGTCTTCCTCTCCTCCTACGTCCTTCGGGAATAGTGTCGAAGGCTTTCCGGACCGGAGCATTTGTGTCCATTCGCTCTAAATGACCAAGCCATCTGAGTCTCTGGACCGTGACCCTTCTGGTTAGGTCCATGTCGTTGCACAACCCGTAAAGTTCGCTGTTATATCTTCTTCGCTATTCCCCTTCAATGCACACGGGGCCAAAGATGACCCGAAGAATTTTCTTCTCGAAACAGCCTAAGGCACTTTCATCCGATTTTTTCAAGGTCCATGCTTCTGCACCATACATCAGGATTGGGGTGATGAGTGTGTTTTACAATTTTACCTTAGTTGCTCGAGAGAGGGCTTTTCCACTCAATTGCTTTTTTAGCCTAAAGAAACAGCGATTAGCAAGACCTATTCTTAGTCTGATCTCGGCGCTAGTGTTATTGCCCGTGTTCATAGCGGAGCCTAGGTAGACAAACTCCTCTATTACCTTTACCTCGAAGTTGTCCTGAGCAAATAGATTTACCTCAGAGCACGAACATATTGGGCCAGTTCCACCTAACAACATCTCACTGAGATCTCAATGTCACTTTGACTGAGGCAAAATCATTTGGTGGAACAAAATTCTCAGTTCTCATTGAGATAAAATGGTTACCTTACAAATTGTTGTTGTGCATATGTCAGTCACGTCAAAATAGCTGAGTGAGAAATCGAATCCGAAAAATTTTCATCTCAGAAATCTCAGAAAAAAATCTCACTTCTCAGCTGAGATTTTTTGTTCCACCTAAAAAATCTCAGAGATCTCTGAGATCTCAGTGAGATGTTGTTAGGTGGAACTGGCCTATTAATTTGCGATAGATTTGAGCTAAAAATGAAACACACATTTTTTGACAGCTGTGTGATCTGCTCCACGGGGTAAGCCTTGACGTGGTGGAGCGGCTTACGGTAACTACTACTATGAAGCTTAGAGCTATGCGATCGCGAAACTTGATTTCGCAGAAGGGCCTCCCATGGTCGACAGGTCGAAGCGGAGTAGGCTGTTACTGCCAATTACCCCACAACGAAGGAGTGTTCCCACCAAGGCACTCCCACCGAGGGACGGCAGCGAATGAATTTCTTCTTTGGAATCAACGGTGGCGTCTCCAGTTCCAGTTAGGCCGAACTACTTGGTGAACACCTTTACAGGCTACTTCGACTTATTTGAAGCCCAGGCCGTAAAAGGAGCGGTTTTTTCCGGCTCTTGCACTTGGAGTCACATCAAATGCCTGGTACTCCAGGTTGGGGGTTGTGCGTTGGGGTGACTTCCCGACCACGTAGAAAAAATTTTAGTTGCGAAGCAACAACAGGCCTCGGAAAAAGAAGAAGATACAACAGCGAACTTTACGGGTTGTACAACGACATGGACCTGGACCGACAAGGTCCAGAGAATCAGATGGCTCGGTCATTTAGAACGAATGGACACCAATGCCTTCGACACTATTCCCGAGGGACGTAGGAGGAGAGGAAGACCGCGACTCAGGTGGCGCACTCAAGTGGAAGAGGACCTCAATCAACTTGGAGTGCAAAACTGGAGACGACTAGCTAAGGATCGAGCTAGCTGGCGGAGCCTGTTGATTGAGGCCCAAGTCCACAACGGACTGTAGCGCCACCTTTAGTAAGCAAGTAAGTGATCTGCTGAGAGGTTAAAATAAAATGCAAAACGCCATTTAATTCTTTATGATCATTATTTTTAAAGGTGTTGTTTAAAAAAAAAGAAACATTTTTTTTTAACTAACTTGTGTATGTAACTCAGATTTTTTTTCGGTTGGAAATAAAACTTATTCTCACAGAAAAGCGAAGGATTAACCCTTATTCTGTGAATAATGTGGAAAATGGTTTTAATAAAATAAAAATTTTCTAAGCTGACGCTTATAATGTTATTGCAACCGTGGGGGATGGTTAAACGAAGGAATACAAACAAATTTTAAAAAAGAATTGCTTCTCTGTTGGTTCATTAGATGGCACCACAATCGATTGCCACGCAAAGGTATTAGGTAAGGTTAGGTTAAAGTGGCTGTGGATACAGAATCCACACACTTAGGCCAAAAGAAAGGCCCATTGTGATACCACCTGAATCTAGAGAATTACTTCTTACTTGTCGAACCATTTTGAGCTTTTTATAAAGCGAAGAAGATATTTGATATCCTTATTAGGTAGTTCACTGGATTATCATAAAAGTACTCTCCCAGATGAAGTTTACGTCTAAGTGAAAGAGCAGGGCAACTGCAGAGAAGGTGAGAGATTGTTTTCCTCTTCTTCCTTGTTCATACAGCTCCTGCAGTAGTCATTTGAGGCTACACCAAGTCGAGTTTTGTGTCTGCCTATAAGACAGTGTCCCGTAAGGACCCTTTTAGGGAGCTAATATGAAATCTGCTTTGAGATAACAAGTCTTTCCAGCGCTTTAGGTCTAGTGAAGGCCAAATGAGTTTTGTGGCTGCGCTCGTTGGTAAATTGTGCCACCTAGAGTTTGTTATCTTTAAGGCTGTTTCTTTTAGCAGAAGTTTACATGTAGCTATCGTTATACCTATCTTCGTCCCTTTGAGGTGAAATAGGTATGACGGTTCCATTTTTAGCGAGTTCATCGGCTCTACATTTCCTGTGATGTCTTGTGGCCCGGAACCCAACAGAGGTGAATGTTAAATTGCTGCGCCATATCCATAAGAGACGATCGACAATCGAGGGCCGTTTGAGATTTGGTTGAGATACCGTCAAGAGATTTAATAGCAGCCTGACTGTCAGAGAAGATGCGGATATCCGAAGTTGATTTCACGTTTTCTCTTATCCAGGAGAGAAAGCTCTTTGATCGCAAAAATTTCCGCTTGGAACGCTGCAATGATTATAGGGAGGCGGAATGAGATGCTTACATTAAGCTTTTCTGAGTACACACCACTACCAACACTCCATCACTTGTCTTGGATCCATCTGTATAAAAGTGAATGCTTTTGTCATCCAGAAGTTTATTGTCTTCCCATTCATCTCTGGATGGAATGGAAAGGTATTGCAAAAACATCAAAAAAACGGTTGTCAATGGTCAATAAGAAAAAATTCACAAAGTGAATTTTGGGTAAACGTCACTTTACTATTCCGGGCACAAATTTTATTCTATGGATTAACTCTTATATTCGATGGTTGAGTTAAGCGTTACTAAGGATCGAGAGGAGAGGCTTCTTTAATAATTGGCTGTTTTCAAACCAAAGTGATATTCGAATTCGACAAATATGAAAAGAAAACCCTACATTTTTTATTTAGAGCTTCGAATAGGAGACCTAAAAAAAATGCTATTCGGTACCTTCAGAGCCGCAGCAGATGGTATATAAAAGTTCATTGCCTTTATCCAATTAGAATATAAAAATACATCCAATAAGTTTTTTGTGACACAGTTTCTGCTTGGTAGAAAAAAAAATAAACCTACATTTAAATATCTATTACGCTTTTGTTTACGATAGCGGCGCCTCTTAATTGTTATGTTTACTGCCAAAACACTTAAAAAAGTCAGCAAGAACCTGTCCAAGTTAGTGCCTTTCACTAAATTACCAAGTCAGTTGATCCAAATTTGCAAAATTCGAATATATGTTAATAGTAAACAAGCGGAACCAATTTTGCAGATGTTTAGACTGTTTCGCAAGGCATTGGATAAGAACAAGCTATGACACTGATCAAAATACGATTGGCTTGTGATGTTATCGAATCCACATTTTAGAGCTCATGAAATTATTTTTAATAAATTTGTTGAGTTCCAAAATGTGGAAAGGCACATAATTAGTTTGACTTTCTACTTTACCTCATTAGTTTTTTTAGTCTATTGAATCGGGATCTTCTTCTTACTTCTTGACAGTGCTGAAAACGCTTGCAGTTTCCACATCAAAACAAAGTCTCCATTGGGGTTTGAAAAACACTATCAAACAAGGAAACACATAGCTGCACCGAGGTGATGTTATGTCACTCAGTCTGCCCTACCGCAGCGCAGATTGTACAATTGACATCAATGTTAATCCTTCCATATTAGGTCACTCTTTTTCTGCCAATTTCCTGATTTTGGTGTGTTCTAGACCATTTCAATCTTAATCTTTGATTAAAAACTACAAACACTTCTCGAATCAGGTATGTTCAATGATTTCATCAATTCCTCTGAGGTCATCAGCCGTCTTGGAAAAAAACCTTACAAAATCGAACGGAACACAAAATAAGGAAGGCACTCGCATTGACAGCCGATGACATCCACTAATCAACTCACTGGCTTTGAATGTCTTCCTCTCCTTCTTGCTCCATCCATCTTATAAATATCTTGTCGTTTATATCGATCACGATTTACGCTGGTCGCATCGTGTCGACCACCGATCCACTGGTCCTTAAGGACAAGCCATCATCAACATCAACAAAAAGTTCGAGCTTGGTCAGATAACATGAACATGAACATGACTCGCTTCGAAGCATTTAAATTCCATAGAGCCTAAATGCGTGCGCGCATTCAACAGTAACTGCGAATGGAGCTGCTGTAGCAGTAGCATAAAGAAATGTAAGGCACGTCATTGTGTTTTGCCAGTTTGCAGTTAATGTGTAGCGGGAATATAAAAATATAAATTGGAAGAGGACAGGTTCCCTAGCGATACCTATTACTTGAAACGAATTCCAAAAAGGCAACAAGACTTGGTGCGGTCGCAATTGGTTCAGAATCTAGAGTCTCGGTAGATTCGGAAAATCTCATTTAAAAAAAAGGCACACGCAGTAATTTCCACAATATTGTTTTCCTCTTCGATGGCGACGCACGTCCAGCGAAAATTCAATTCAGGAGACTATTGCTGTATTTTTGCTTGTTGTTTGGTACTCCTGTACCAATCATGTTCATTCATCAGTGATCTGGTTCGAGTGATAGCGCCGAATGGACAACAAGCATCACAATATTTGCTACACGACGGTTTTTCATACAAAAAAAAAAAAACAGGGGCAGTAGTTTTTGCAGTAGACAGAAAACGTAACTGAACGTTGAGAAATGTGAAGGCACCCGTCAATTAGTGAAGATTGTAATCTTATCAAAAATCAGGGAGGGGCTTGATGGCTCCTATCGGTAGGTAGAATTGCATTTGAGCTTGAAAGGGTTTAGATAGATTATAATTAACCGTTAAGAAGTTAATTCTAATCTAATCAGGATTTCTATAAAAGTTGATAGCAGCCTTATTGAGAAGTTACAACTGTCAAAACATAATATCTTCTGTTTGACAAATTGAGGAACAATTTGGAATATGGACAAGGCTATTCCCATTTTGGAACACACAGTCTCTATATCGGCACGCTTTTATTGGGTGAATACCTATGACAATCCACAGGGGACTAACAAACTGTACAAAAAAGAGACATTGAGGTGTGGATTTTGAAGTCTTATAAAAGTGATGCCAACTGTCATAAATGTCAATCACTTACAGATCTTCCAAAATGAGATTTCAAACCATATCCAGGATTAAAAGGCATGCGACAACGGTCAGGTATGGACAGGAGTGCAAATCTGTGTGCTTATGTCAAATAGGAACTTAAGAATTCGTGTCTTTTTGAAAATCAATCGCTAAAATGACATTAACCTTAAGCTAACGCGAGATGGGAATTCAAGGAAGAATAGATATGTGTTTTTACGAGAGTAATTAATAATAGGGTTGGTTCAACAGCTCCGAAAAGCCAATCGCTGTTCCCGGAAAGCTTAACCAGTTGTCAAATAAAAAACGTTTACATTTAATCTGTGCAGTAAGGTTCCACTCTCAAAAAGAGAAAATACATAAAGGGTTTCTCCAAAAAGAGGTGTTATTTTGAACAGCCCGCTATTTTCGGTAGCTGTCACTTTGAAGCTGTCATTTTTGACATTTGACAGTACTACGCCATTAATAAAAATGGAACGATACACGCTTCAACAACGCATTGAAATTATTAAAATTCACTATAAAAATGGTGAAAATTTGGGAGAGAGAAGGTTCATAAACGGGAAAAGTTTCCGGGACCGAGTTATCTCTCGAAGAGGCGATCACAATTGGCCGCCGAGATCTTGTGATTTAACACCTTGCGACTTCTTCTCTTGGGGCCACATGACAGATAAGATCTACGCCAACAGCCCAGCGTCGATTCAAGACCTCAAAGATGGAATTCGTGAGGCTATCGAGGACATAGGGCAGCCACTTTGCGATTTGGTTATGGAAAATTTCATAAAAAGGATATGGTCCTTGTTGAAGATTTGTCCCATGGAAACAAGAACTGGTGGAGTCATGACACTCTCTGGCAGCGTAGAGCTTGCGGCAAACTGCTAGTAAAAAGGTTAGCTTTCGCGAGAGAGCTAACACTGGGGTGTCATTGTCAATGAGCGTAGGGACCGAGGAAGAAGAAGAATTCTTCACATTTTTAACAAATGACCAAAAATTCTTACTTGATGGCAATGCAGTATTTTATGCCTAATCCTTGGTCATGTAAAAATTTGGTCCGACAGAATATAGGCATTGCAGGCCTTTCTGGCTTGTTTAAATTTGAACTGACTTTCAAGTATTTCTATCATTAAATTCAATTGCGTATGACACAGTACTCTGCCCCTTTAAATATGCAATAAAGATTACAATTCACCTGCCATTTCATACCTGTTTATTATTGATTGCATTGAAAAAAACTATCCCTCAATTTCCATTTCTCTAATCCGGATTCCGTGTTTTGCGATAATTCCTGTTTTCTAATGTCATAAATTGTTTGTTGCCAAATAATTGCACTGCAACTATGTTATCAACGACGAGAGGTGGAATGCTTTATAACATGCGAAGTGGGAAGCACTTGTTGCGCAACAAGAAGAGGAAAAATAAAAACTGACTAGACAAACGAGATGCCACAAGAGACCGTGCCTACCCCTCATTTTTAATCAAAACGAAGACAAGAAAACAGTAGTTCGTAAATTATTGATCTCAATTTGGGTGCAGTTTTGCGAAAATTATAGACTCGTCGCAGTCGTTCGTTTGGCTGAGAATGATTGGTGCTGCCTTCGAGCAGCACCTTGTATTGTTCGGTTTCGTTCATACACCTGGAACATAGGCGTATTCGACGCCGACCGCGACGATGATGCGTTTCGTTGTACTACCCACAGGGTCAGAGTTGTTAGTCTGAGGCTAAACTAATTGGAAGTTTTTCGTAGTAAAGTGGTAGGTTTATATTGGAGAAATGAATGAATTAATAAAGAAGTCAAACAATCATTGAAATTCACAAATTTTGCTTCTGGGTATCAATAAAAAGACAGAATTGTGCCTCTGTTTGATTCAATTCGCGTTTTGAAGTCTTCATTTTAAAAGTTGCGGTGGACTTTTGCACATTGGTTTGACATTGTAATGGGGGTTCAGGAACTGTGGAAGTCCATTTTAAATGGATACCGATTATGGAATCGAGTTATATTCAAGGGACAGCAGCCAACTGATACGTCGATGGACTTGTCACTTGTGCAGCTGAGGTTAAAATCTTGAGTGTTTACATTTGTACGTTTTTTTTACAATTATGCGTTAAAAAGAAATTGGTTTGACAGTTCTAATCAAAAAACCAGACGTAATGCGAATATAACCTTAAAATCACATTAACATTGATGTTAATTTCGAAAAAAATAGATTTTGAAAGTTGATATTTCTCCATTGCACTCGAAAATAACATTCTGCCACTTAACACGTTTCTCATAAGACTTGTCTACATTTGTTTATGTATGTGTTTTAATTTTTTTCCAGGGCCATTGGAATGTGGCCTTCAAAATTTTCTGAAGAATCCATTTCATACATTTGTTACCACATTTTTATGATGCTCTCGTTGCTTACATTCGTTGCCAGTATAACAGCTGATCTCTATGAAGCATCCTCGGATATCATCATGATTGGAGAAGACCTGTGTGTTTTAGTTGGAGTAAGTTCTGAACTTAATCGCTGCAGCACAAACACGTTTTAGCTTTGGCTTCGCCTGATTTTAACGAGTTCAGCCATAGGAATTCATAGCATGCTAACAGAATGAAGCTTTGATATCACGTTTCGTTTGACAATCGTAAAGAAAAGAACGTTATGTTACGTAATGTGACACCAAACGCAAGCTCTACTTCGAATATGCTGATTATTTGCTTTGTCTAACCCGATAGCTGTCAAAAAAACAAAACTTGTAACGAAACGTAAACGAAGACGAAGCTTAAGCGTGTTTGTGTTTCAGCCATTAATGTCATGACTATTTTTCCATTTCCAATTAATTTCTAGATCTACTTGATACTCCTAAAAGCCATTCTTTACCGAATTTACAAACAAAACATAAAAATCATCGTCGAAGAGTTTCGAAGTCTCCAGATTAAATTCTCAACCGGTTCGCAAGTCATTCAAAGGATACAGAGACAAAGCTACATTCGAGATATTGTCATTAACAATACATTCCTCATTCTTGGAAATTTTCTATTTGTAGCCTTAGCTTTTCAGCCTTTATTTTCAGGGGAACCGGGACGTTTGCCTTTTCGAGCAAAGTATCCATTTTCGATCGACAGTCCCAACAGATTTAAGATTGCCTACGGATTTCAATGCTTTTGTACTTTTATTTGTATAAAAGTCATAATCTACATTGACAATGTTGGTTGTATTATAATTCATCAAACTGCCACAAACTTGGAGATACTGTGCGAAAAAATTCGCGAATTCGGTGACACGAAAATGAGCCGTCAAGATTTGGGATTAATTATAATCGATCACCAGAGGATTATTAGGTGAGAAAAGAAATGATTGTCATTCACTGTCAAATTTTGACATTTTGTCTCTTAGATTGATCAAATATGTCAACAAGTACTACTACTATAACTTTATGGGTCAAGTTGGGGCTAGTACTTTCCTTATATGTTTGACAGCTTTCGAGGCACAAATAGCCAAGGATCGGCCACTGGTGGCATTGAAATTTCAACTTTTTATGTTTGCGTCATTTATGCAACTTTTCTACTGGTGCTGGGCCGGGAATGAAGTTCGATTTAATGTCAGTATTGGTATAATTTTCGACCATTTGTTGGAAAGTTTTTTTTTTTTGTTTTTACCCAACAGTCACTCGATATTGCTTCAGCTGTTTTTGAAAGCGAATGGCTGACTCAATCACCTTCGTTCAGGAGAGATTTGATATTTATAATAATGAGAGCTCAAAGGCCTTTGTCATTCAGAGCACAGCCGTTGTTTGGATTTGATTTTGAGGCATTTTCAAGGGTTTGTTTGCCAAAAAACCTTTAGGAAAGTAATAAAATTTAATACTCTCATTTTTTAGATACTCAGTTCATCCTATTCTGTTTTTGCCATGCTGAGGACGCTCAATGATTAAGAAAAGACACGTGAAAAAAATAAATATTAGAAAACTAAATTTATGTTTTTTTTTTCACAAAATCGCATATGTTTGAAAGCTGTACTTTCATTTCAAAGTAGGTGCCTAATGAACACATTAAATATAATTCTTATCGTCACCACCAGGCATCTGTCATACCTATATTTAAAAACTGATGTAAATCGTATCGTTAATTGTGTTGATTAATTGATTGTCATTTAAATATAAGCACCTCAATCCAATGTCACCATTCACGCAGCGAAATTCTTGATTAAGGAGTGAAAACATTCACTGAACAAGTGAACACAATCAGTAGCTGTCTCATGACAGCGTGAAGAATCATATATCCTCATTTCGTCTGCAGCTAGATCAGGATATTTTAATAAAAACTCGTCCTAACGAGAGCGACGATCGAGTTTACAAGAAACGAAAAAGTTTTCCAAGTGAAAGCACACATGACAGCTAACAGTAGCTGTTGACATTTAATTTTATCTTCGATTGCCAGTGTGAATGATCGTTGTAAATATTGCCATCTTAGACTCCGTGTATAAGAAAACAATTAAAAGTGTTTCATTCAGAGATAAAATCACCTCCATCATCCACCCACAAAGTGACAGCAAACAACACACACATCTATTTCGAGGCACCTTGCACCACCGATACACAAAATACAATATCGAGATTTTGACATCTTGACAAATGAACGCATCCAACCGACACAGTGACATTACAATCAAATACAACCACCGGACACATTCATTTTTTGATCAGTGAGGCGATAAGATCAAGTTTGCTGTTCCTAGTTAGTATCTGGCGCTGCGGTCAAATATAGACTTGGTATCGACTTCAACTGCAGAGGTGAAGATTAAAGCCATGTTTACACTTGCATTCCATTAGCGCAGGTGTAGGGGCTATCTTCGGTAGTCCACCTACAAATAAAATCGCTTAATTCACCTTGGCGGCTAGCGCACAGTAATATGGCGACGACCGACAAGTGCGACCAGTGGAACTATTATAGAATCTCAAAGTCACGATCACGATTTGGTTTTTTTTATTTTGCTTACTCTCCATTTTTGTATGTTGCAAAAAACATTGTTTTCCCGGCTGGATATTGCTTGGAAGAACATGTTTGTTGAAAATCGTGGTGGAAAAACAGTCATGACCGCGACCAACATTCACGGCCAGGCAGTGTGAGGTGCAGCATGGTAAATCTTCGGCTTTGAGTATGAAAAATGGCCATAATCTGTGAAAGCTGCTGATTGGATTTTTATTGGTGGTTCTCCATATTCTAAGCCTGTACTCTTTTGGTCATTGCCAAGATAGGATATGGTTAGCAATCCATATTTCTTTCTTGGGTTAACGATTCTTTAGGCTAAAACTGAGTTATTGTCCAAGTCGGTTTTGGAACTGGCACCGGCACCAATCGACCGGGCGGAGCTGGAATAATTTGGCAAATGCTGGGTGAGCTCTTAATTTGCATTGATGGTGTTCACAGTCAATTAATATTGTTGAAGTTGGAATGACAGTTGGACAGGCGGGGTTTAATTTAGAAAAAAGTGTTTTGGGCGAATCTGCATATGCGTATGTGGAATATCCGTTAAAATTTGAATGTTGTGCGTAATAACGTTCATTAGGTAAAATAATTTATTATATGTATAAGTAATTTGTTTAAATGTCAAAAAAAGTTTGATGCACTTTTTGGCAGACAGATTGAAATGACATTTCATAAAGGTTTGTGTCATTTTTGACATTTAAAGATTGTCAGAACTCATACTTGACTTGGTGAAATACCAAAATGTGTAATGTGCTGTCAGTTTTGACGTTAAGGATTTTCAAATGACATTCAAATAAAATATATCAAAGGAAGCAGATGATTCAAACCACGTCCCAGCCAACAAGCACGGACTTTTTCTATACCTTTTATTTATTCGCAATTCCCGCACCTGCAAAAAATTGAAAATAAATTGTTTTCAAGAGGAGGAACAAGGAGGAGAGACAAACTCATGAACCGTTATGGTGTTGATTACATTTAAATAGCAATTCATTGCTATACAACACACGTGCATGTTGTTACTCGGTGTGACATGTCCGTTGGCGTCTGGCATTGGTTCCGGACAACAAATGACAGCCAGGTATTAGAACCAAACATTCCCAACAACATAGTCGCCATGGTCGATATCATGTCATTCTCTGGAATTAAATTGCACTTCCCTATTTAAAAATGCGATCTTTTATGTTAAGTGATACCATCACGGACCACTGGACTGCTATAGGTCTGTTACTATCTCGCTCAAATGGCCGAAAAGGTCAATGATCATAAATATTTAGTGCAAAATGAACAAAGTCAACAAAAGACATGTTCTTGGATTGCCTTTTTCGATCTGTTTGTAAAGAAGGGTTGATGTTTGGATATGCATGTATCTGTAGGAACAGTTGCCGTGTGATATCTCAATACAAAACAAATAGCCGTGAAGCGTGTAGATTTTTGGCAATCACTGGGTTTAAATCTGTGCATGCCATCAAGTGCTACCAAATAATTACTGTGTTTAAGTTTTGTGTAATTAATATTTGCGAATAGGTGCGAACAAAGCCGCCACGAACGATACAAAATCGACATTATCAAAATAGTTGTATATGCTTGCGGGGTCATTGATCTTTTGAACAAAAAATAAGTTGAAATATTTCATCAGAAAAAGAATGAGATCACTTCGGCAAATTATAAGCATTTGGTGTTCTAGTTGTTTGAGTTTTGAATTGACGTGGAAATGACTAATAATATGTTAATGATAAATGACATTTTTGAGGAAATAAGAATGGCCGTCAGAATTAATGACCTCTGGCCTTTCTTCAATGAATTTCACGATTCACAAACGTAAAGTAATTAATTGAAAACAAAAACACAATTTTCTTTTTCAGGAATTCCATTGAATATGTTGTGAAATTTAATTTTGGCGTTTTTCTTTTTTACCTCTGAGCAGATCACGGATGTGTCAAAGCGAAGCTCTGAGCAGATCATATTCAATGTCCTCCGCTTTAATACAGAAACAAACCTGAGCACCAGCACTGAAATGAAAATGTTTACTACTTTTTTTTAACAATGTTTTGCTACCTACAATAGACGCGCGACTCCATTTTTAATTTAGTGTTTGTTTTTGTTTTTGTCTTCGCTCAGCTGTCTGCTCTATTTACTTACGTACTTAAGGTGGCGCTACAGTCCGTTGTGGACTTGGGCCTCAATCAACAGTCTCCGCCAGCCAGCTCGGTCCCTAGCTAGCTGTCTCCAGTTTTACACTCCAAGTTGATTGAGGTCCTCTTCTACTTGAGTGCTCCACCTGAGTGGCGGTCTTCCTCTCCTCCTACGTCCTTCGGGAATAGTGTCGAAGGCTTTCCGGACCGGAGCATTTGTGTCCATTCGCTCTATTACCTTTACCTCGAAGTTTAATGCGTCCATTGTGACGTTCTGCTCTATTTGATCGGTCATTTTATCCTGAGCAAATAGATTTAGCTCAGAACATGAACATATTTAGATGCGATAGATTTGAGCCAAAAATGAAACACAAATTTTTTTGACAGCTATGTGATCCACTGAGAGGTTAAAAAAATGCAAAACGCCATTTAATTCTTTATGATCATTGTTTATAAAGGTGTTGTAAAAAAAAAAACATTTTTTTTAACTAACTTGTGTATGTAACTCAGACTTTTTTTTGGATAGAAATAAGACTTATTCTTACAGATAGCGAAGGATTAACCCTTATTCTTTGAACAATGTGGAAAATGCTTTTAAATAAATAAAATTTGTCTAAGCTGACGCTTATGATTTTATTGCATTCGTGGGGGATGGTTAAACGAAGGCATACAAACAAATTTTAAAAAGAATTGCTTCTCTGTTAGTTCATTAGATGGCTCCACAATCGATTGCCACGTAAAGGTATTAGGTAAGGTTAGTTAAAGTGGCTGTGGATACAGAATCCACACGTTTAGGCCAAAAGAAAAGGCCCATTGTGATACCACATGAATCTAGAGAATTACTTCTTACTAGTCGAACCATTCTGAGCTTTTTATAAAGCGAAGAAGATATTTGATATCCTTATTAGCTAGTTCACTGGGATTATCATAAAAGTACTCTCCCAGATGAAGTTTGCGTCTTAGTGAAAGAGCAGGGCAAGTGCAGAGAAGGTGAGAGATTGTTTCCTCTTCTTCCTCGTTCATACAGCTCCTGCAGTAGTCATTTGAGGCTACACCAAGTCGTGTTGCGTGTCTGCCTATAAGGCAGTGTCCCGTAAGGACCTATTAGGGAGCTTATATGAAATCTGCTTTGAGATAACAAATCTTTCGAGCGCTTTAGGTCCAGTGAAGGCCAAATGAGTTTTGTGGCTGTGCACGTTGGTAAATTGTGCCGCCTAGAATTTGTTATCTTTAAGGCTGTTTCTTTTAGCAGAAGTTTACATGTAGCTATCGTTATACCTATCTTCTCCCTTTCAGGTGAAATAGGTATGATGGTTCCATTTTTAGCGAGTTCATCGGCTCTACAATTTCCTGTGATGTCTTTGTGGCCCGGCACCCAACAGAGGTGAATGTTAAATTGCTGCGCCATATCCATACGAGACGATCGACAATCGAGGGCCGTTTGAGATTTGGTTGAGACACCGTCAAGAGATTTAATAGCAGCCTGACTGTCAGAGAAGATGCGGATATCCGAAGATGATATTACGTTTTCTCTTAGCCAGGAGAGAACCTCTTTGATCGCTAAAATTTCCGCTTGGAAGACGCTAGGGAGGCGGAATGAGATGCTTAGATTAAGCTTTTCTGAGTACACACCACTTCCAACTCCATCACTTGTCTTGGATCCATCTGTATAAAAGTGAATGCTTTTGTCATCCAGAAGTTTATTGTCTTCCCATTCATCTCTGGATGGAATGGAAAGGTATTGCAAAAACATCAAAAATCGGTTGTCAATGGTCAATAATAAAAAATTCACAAAGTGAATTTTGGGTAAACTTCACTTTACTATTCCGGGCACATATTTTATTTATATTATATTCGATGGTTAGTTACAAGAACACGAGAGGGTTCTTTAATATTGGTGTTTTCAAACCACATGACTTCGAATTCGACAAATATGAAAAGGAAAACCCTACATTTTTTTATTTAGAGCTTCGAATAAGAGACCTAAAAGAAATGCTATTCGGTATACCTTTCAAGAGCCGCAGCAGATGATATATAAAAGTTCATTGCCTTTATCCAATTAGAATATAAAAATACATCCAATAAGTTTTTTGTGACACAGTTTCTGCTTGGTAGAAAAAAAAATAAACCTACATTTAAATATCTATTACGCTTTTGTTGATGATAGCGGCGCCTCTTAATTGTTATGTTTACTGCCAAAACACTTAAAAAAGTCAGCAAGAACCTGTCCAAGTTAGTGCCTTTCACTAAATTACCAAGTCAGTTGATCCAAATTTGCAAAATTGCGAATATATGTTAATAGAAAATAAGCGGAACCAATTTTGTAGATGTTTGGACTGTTTCGCAAGGCATTGGATAAGAACAAGCTATGACACTGATCAAAATACGATTGGCTTGTGATGTTATCGAATCCACATTTTAGAGCTCATAAAATTTAATTTTTAATAAATTTGTTGAGTTCCAAAATGTGGAAAGGCACATAGTTAGTTGGACTTTCTACTTTTCCTCATTAGTTTGCTTAGTCTATTGAATCGGGATCTTCTTCTTTCTTCTTGACAGTGCTGAAAACGCTTGCAATTGCCACATCAAAACAAAGTCTCCATTGGGGTTTGAAAAACACTATCAAACAAGGAAACACAATAGCTGCACCGAGGTGATGTTATGTCACTCAGTCTGCCCTACCGCAGCGCAGATTGTACGATTGACGTCAATGTTAAATCCTTCCATATTAGGTCACTCTTTTTCTGCCAATTTCCTGATTTTGGTGTGTTCTAGACCATTTCAATCTTAATCTTTGATTAAAAACTACAAACACTTCTCGAATCAGGTATGTTCAATGATTTCATCAATTCCTCTGAGGTCATCAGCCGTCTTGGAAAAAACCTAACAAAATCGAACGGAACACAAAATAAGGAAGGCACTCGCATTGACAGCCGATGACATCCACTAATCAACTCACTGGCTTTGAATGTCTTCCTCTCCTTCTTGCTCCATCCATCTAATAAATATCTTGTCGTTTATATCGATCACGATTTACGCTGGTCGCGTCGGTCGTTGCGAGCCACCGTAATCCACTGTGGTCCTTAAGGACAAGCCATCATCAACATCAACAAAAAGTTCGAGCTTGGTCAGATAACATGAACATGAACATGACTCGCTTCGAAGCATTTAAATTCCATAGAGCCTAAATGCGTGCGCGCATTCAACAGTAACTGCGAATGGAGCTGCTGTAGCAGTAGCATAAAGAAATGTAAGGCACGTCATTGTGTTTTGCCCAGTTTGCAGTTAATGTGTAGCGGGAATATAAAAAATATAAATTGGAAGAGGACAGGTTCCCTAGCATACCTATTAACTTGAAACGAATTCCAAAAAGGCAACCAGACTTGGTCCGGTCGCAATTGGTTCAGAATCTAGAGTCTCGGTAGATTCGGAAAATCTCATTTAAAAAAAAGGCACACGCAGTAATTTCCACAATATTGTTTTCCTCTTCGATGGCGACGCACGTCCAGCGAAAATTCAATTCAGGAGACTATTGCTGTATTTTTGCTTGTTGTTTGGTACTCCTGTACCAATCATGTTCATTCATCAGTGATCTGGTTCGAGTGATAGCGCCGAATGGACAACAAGCATCACAATATTTGCTACACGACGGTTTTTCATACAAAAAAAAAAACAGGGGCAGTAGTTTTTGCAGTAGACGTAACTGAACGTTGAGAAATGTGAAGGCACCCGTCAATTAGTGAAGATTGTAATCTTATCAAAAATCAGGGAGGGGCTTGATGGCTCCTATCGATAGGTAGAATTGCATTTGAGCTTGAAAGGGTTTAATATTTCTTAACGGTTATTTCTAATGTAATCAGAGGATATTCTATAAAAGTTGATAGCAGCCTTATTGAGAAGTTACAACTGTCAAAACATAATATCTTCTGTTTGACAAATTGAGGAACAATTTGGAATATGGACAAGGCTATTCCCATTTTGGAACACACAGTCTCTTTATCGGCACGCTTTTATTGGGTGAATACCTATGACAATCCACAGGGGACTTACAAACTGTACAAAAAAGAGACATTGAGGTGTGGATTTTGAAGTCTTATAAAAGTCAACTGTCATAAATGTCAATCACTTACAGATCTTCCAAAATGAGATTTCAAACCATATCTAGGATTAAAAGGCATGCGACAATGGTCAGGTATGGACAGGAGTGCAAATCTGTGTGCTTATGTCAAATAGGAACTTACAAATTCGTGTCTTTTTGAAAATCAATTGCTAAAATGACATTAACCTTAAGCTACTGCGAGATGGGAATTCAAGGAGAATGAAGAATAGATAAGTGTTTTTACGAGAGTAATTAATAAGAGGTTTGTTCAACAGCTCCGAAAAGCCAATCGCTGTTCCCGGAAAGCTTGAACCAGTTGTCAATAAAAAAACGTTTACATTTAATCTGTGCAGTAAGGTTCCACTCTCAAAAAGAGAAAATACATAAAGGGTTTTCCAAAAAGAGGTGTTATTTTGAACAGCCCGCTATTTCGGTAGCTGTCACTTTTGAAGCTGTCATTTTTTGACATTTGACAAGTACTACGCCATTAATAAAAATGGAACGATACACGCTTCAACGACGCATTGAAATTATTAAAATTCACTATAAAAATGGTGAAAATTTGGGAGAGAGAAGGTTCATAAACGGGAAAAGTTTCCGGGCCGAGTTATCTCTCGAAGAGGCGATTACAATTGGCCGCCGAGATCTTGTGATTTAAAATCTTGCGACTTCTTCTCTTGGGGCCACATGACAGATAAGATCTACGCCAACAGCCCAGCGTCGATATAAGACCTCAAAGATGGAATTCGTGAGGCTATCGAGGACATAGGGCAGCCACTTAGCGATTTGGTTATGGAAAATTTCATAAAAAGGATATGGTCCTGTAAGCGTGGTCGTGGCGGCCATGTGACTGACCTTGTATTCCATTATTAATGGCATACCTTCGATCATTTATCTAAAAAAATGCCATTTTTCTTTGAATATCAAAATAACAACTCTTATTGAAAAACTCTATAGTTGACTATAAACTATCACTTTTACTTCAACCTGTTAATAATCCCCTAAGGATATTACATCACAAAAAAAACTAACATAGCTAGCTGTATACGTTATTGTGACGCTCAATGACACCCAATGAAAAAGCTATGAATGTGTCAACGCTTGCATAACTTACTCCGTGTTAGTGCGAAGGAAAATGTGGACTTAATTACTCTTTTTATGTCTTACAACTTCTTCGCTGCTACCGTCTACAGGAACTTGAAATTTATAAATCTAAGACTAATTCATTTGTGAGCTCTTAAGCCTCTTAACACTACTTTAGTATTACTTAACCGTTAATTAATTCAAATTGACATACACCACTTAAAATGTCAAACCTTACATTCGAACCCTGATATATGGCTGTATCGGCTGCGGCGGCGTATTTAAGTCTACTAACAAACATAAAATCTGATATTAATACCTTAGTTCTAATAAAATATCCAAATAGGTGGTACGGAGCACTTTTCTGCCATGTGAACTGCTTACCTAATTTCCATTTCTGAAGTCTTATTCTAACCTCATTTAACACTCCTCCTCAGCAAATTCGATCAATTATTATTCAAACAAATCAACGATTTAACGATCTTTTAAAAGCAGCCTGAAATGACGAGCTAAAAAATAATGTAAACCATGTACCTGTACTAAAATAGCAACAAAGTAAAAAATCCTGGCATGCTTTAGGAACCAGTCCTGCTAAACAACACAACAGCACACGACGACGCAAGAACGGGGTGCACTGCACTTTCAGCAATTTCCATCAGCAACGCAGAGGCAAACAAAAAATGTCCATCCATTTGCAACACCGCATAGCGAGGAACTAGCAGCAACACAATCTTGTTCCTAGCTAATGCTGCCTCTTCCTTGCTGGATCAGCAGGTTTTCCAGGTATTTGTTTATATGCATTGTGTGTGTTTTTTTTTTTTTTTTTTGAAAAAATCATTTATCTTTTGGCCATAAAGCAAATCCCCGTTGTTAGCTGTTAAGTTTGTCTCTCAACTCTAGAGACCTGCTTTGGATTGCGCTTGTCCCAGTTGTTAGAAGAATCTTTTGTCTTAATTACAAAGATGATAGTTTTTTGGGTCAATTGATTGACGAACTTCTTTTATGCTCTCCTTTTGTTTTTGTTAATGTGACTAATCTTGATTGCGAAATTGGTGCAATATGTCAACAGCTATGGACAAGCTGTTCTGTCACTGGCGGAAAGATACATCATCGTCAATCTCTCTAGACTCTAGAGTCAGCTTTTTTCTTCTGTTGATGTTTGACTATGAATAAAAATGAAAGAGTCTTGATTGTCTAAGAATTGAGGTGGTTGTCACACTTTTTGAAGTGTCTTGAATGACATAAAGACGGAACTTACTCTTAAGGGCTGTCAAAAGAAGTTGCTTTCTCAATCGATCTCATACAAACCGGAAGTTTGGTTCAGAGTTTCATCACAATTTGGCTCGTTTGTTTGTGTATACTTGAGGGCTTTAAAGGGATTGCAGTTGTTTCTGTTTCGGATGCTGTAAGAGATAGAAACACGGAATAAATTAGCGATGCAACGATGACGATGACAACCACGAGACTGCACGGACGCGAACGCACTCTCTAGACACTAGATGCGACTTTACTTGACGATATGTTATGCCATGGCAATGGTGGATAATCATGATTAATTGTGGCCTGTTCTTGGATAAGTATCTACTATTCAACTGGATACAGCAATTTGTAAGATGAATAAATCATACGTGTAGTTTGATATTGGTGCATTTGGGTTGAAGAGAAACAAACAAACAGGTTACTTCATTTATTTAATTTCAGTTCTAGTGAATATGATGCAGTTGAGGGTTTTGAAGGCCTATCGATGAGATCATCTCAGTGCTTGCAAATGACGGTGTTCTTATAATTGCTGTATGGGAAAATAATTATAGTTTCTTGTCCATAATTTGCATTTGCAGTCCCTGTCATCGCCCGACAGTAGTTTTGCTTATACGATGGCACTGTTTTGAAAAGCAATTCTTAAAGACAATTATTGCATCACTTACTGCTGCTGCTTCTTGCGAGGAACCGATTAAACTTCCAAGAGTATCAATTTGGCCATCGAAAAGTGATATTATTCAATTACAAAGTATTTTTTAACTTAAAACCTACCACTTCCTTTCCAATCCCTCCTCTAATTCCTAAAATGCTAACTGTGTCACTTGCAAAATAGGGGTTTGAATGTGAAAATTATAAAAAAATGTCTTTTTGCACCTTCTCTACCATCTTAAATTATAGAGAGATGATTGTTGGGTCAGCTAGTATTTAATAACTAGTAATGAATTGCTTAATTTATTAATTGAATATATTGGAACATTAAAAATTTGGCAAGTTGGATAAAGCAGCAATGGACAATCATATCGTCAATTTATTTGAGCTTGCCCTCGAATCGAAATAAATCCGAATCAACTGACACACGGTTACCTAGTAGTTGGTTGTTAGAAACAAACATCCTCAAACAGTTTAAAAACTGTGATAAACCTTTACTTTACTGTACAGCCGAATAGTCAGAGATCATCAACAGGAAAATGAAATATATAGTTCAAATTAATGACGCATCGGAAAATGCATAAAATGTGTGTAGCCGACGTCATTGAAATTTTATATTTCTTTCTTGCTGTTCCTTTGACTAATAATGAAATAGTTTAAGTCTGGCTTCCATGAGACAATGTTAAAACTCAGTTCAAAGTCGAGCGGATTGATTAATTCGATCCAATCTTTGAACCAGATTGTATTGGGTTTGAAAATATTGAAGATCTACTTTGCTTGGAACGTGGTTATAATTCACATTCACACCTATTGCGAGTTTTACGTGAACAGCATTCCACCCGGAGAAAATCTCTTTTTTCTTTTCATCTATTGTGATTTTCGGTCGAAAAAAGTTCATGTTCGAAAAAAAATTTTATTACCTGCACTCAGTTCAGGCGGAATTAAATCATGTAATTCATGGCTAAAATGTTCACTTTTATTTAGGAGGAAGAACACCTAGAAGATGGTAAGCATACGCCACAGTGACTTGTATTAACGAAGGTCTGAATGTGAGAAACGATTCTTTTTGCATTTTTGTCTGTGTGCCAACATCTATAAAAAAGATCAATTTTCTTTTTAATGGGTAAGATATTTGCTTTTTTTTTTAAACAATCGAAAGATTTTTCTTATGCCAGCAGTCAGTTTGGGCAGAATGAAACATCAACATTTATTATCCCGACGAGATCCTACCGGAAACGACACCAGCGTATACCCGTTTTAGCAAGAAAACTCTTAAACGAGCAAAAAATAATTCACCAAAAATTGAGATCATGAAAAAGTGCTTGTCAACTTTGCCGTTCGGAATTGGCCTTAAATTGTAGGTGCCCTCAATTCTTTAAAACGCACTCAGAGAATTGTTGATGAGTGTAAGTCACTTAGGCCTTGGCTCTTCACTCTGTATTTATTGGCATCACTCTATATTTATAGGTATACAATATCTTGGCTACCAGGCCTACAAGAAACTTACCCATTTTGGTGAATAGAACATAAAAACAAATAATTTTCGACCTGTTTGTGATCGTTGCCATTATTTGTCGACTTTCCACTAAAGACGCTTTACCTACAACGGTGATTTATAAAATTGCGGCTTAAAACTCATCTGTACAATACGAGTCTTCTACAAAAATTTCCAATTTTTCCATTCGATAAGCCATTCTGGAACAAAAAATTCCACGCTAAAAATCAAGTTTTCGATCTGTGCTAGATTTTCCAGTTCTCTCACTCTTCCGTATGGTTTTTCTAATTTTTTTTTTAAACAGAAACCATCCTTGAATAGGCGCAGTGTCATAAGTCCGTAGGTCATAAGTCCGTAAAGGACTTTTGACCCACTTAGGTGGGTCAAAACTTCATAAATGGATTATGAACTTATAACCCACGTAAGTGAGTCAAAAGTCAGCAAAAAAAAGAGCCATAAGTTCTTGGAAATCAAATTTTATTAGATATGGCGAAAATTATTTTTTTTTTCTTTTATGAACTAGACTAAAAATACAATAATTTATGAAGCTATCATGATACAAAATGGAATTAAGAAAAAATATTACGCTCTCTTTGTTACAATATGCCTGATTTATTGATTTGCTGTTTGAACTGCTCGTTAAATATTATTATTATTTTTTTTTTTGATGCTCAGAAAACAATATCCACACTTTTCTGTTATCGACCCTTTTAGTTGGTACGAGTAATCTATTTAACTTTGAAAAAATAAAGCGTTGCACTCTGAGATGTCAAAGTACGGCGAGAGTAGGGCATCCTATAACCACAAGAATGCGAAGCGAGCGGAAAAAATTTTGCCCAAAAGAGAATCAATTTGGGGTGTGGAAATAAAAAAATTGATTCTCTTTTGGGCAAAATTTTTTCCGCTCGCTTCGCTCGCAATCAAACCAAATCAATCTTGAGTGTTTCTTATCGGCCTCATCCACAATCGAAAATAAAAAAAGATGCCCAAAATGAATCTGCTTGAAAAATTCTCTATGCATTATAGGATGTGTAATTGTGTAGTGCAGGTTACTTTTTAAAATAGAACGAAACAGCTTAAAAAATGTATTTAGTCCACAACTAAAATAAGCTATGATATTAATCAAAAATATTTGGCCATTCATATTATTTTTAAGAATGTTGAGAACTGGGGCCCTACTATGTAATTCGATTCTACTTTTGATTCTATTTGAAACTCATTTGCGATTCTACTTTCAAATCGTACTATGTATGAAAGTAGAATAGAATCCCAATAATGCCAAGCTACTTGCTAGCAAATTTGCGATTTTCGAACGAGTCTCGTATTTTTTGACATAATAAACAAAAAACAACAAAATTTGTGGAAAAAATCGTTCGAACTTCAAATTAAAATAGTTAATATGTATGTATATACATTCATAAATAGACAGCGCACAAATTGTAAAGTGATGTGTATTTTTGTTTGTCATTCGCGCCTATTTGTTATCGTTTGTGTGTCGACAATCACGGCCTCGTATTTATATACAGGTAGCCCTTAACGACGAACATGGTCGTGGACATGCTCGTTTGCATATTGCATTATTACCTAGATTATTGGCGAACCGAACATCATTTCGTCTTCATTTTTTGAAGTGTGAAGATGTGTTAAGAAGAAGCGCAAGTCGCTGCGCTCATGGTCGTTTCAGAGAAAAAATAAGATTTGCTCGCGAACATGTCCCTACTCCCTACATGGGGAACAACGAAATCCACGATGGGGAAAATCAAAATTTGTTGGCAACAGCAAACAGTGCGCGAAGCCGCGAAACATCCCTCACACATAGAATTTTTAACGAGCACGAACGGACCATGTTCATCTTTTAGGGCTACCTAAAGGCAACTGCATCGGATGAAACCACGACAATGTCCATACAACATACCAAAAACATCTTCGTCGGCTGTATGTTGTTCGCTATTGCCGGAGGTATTGAGCACCGCCAAACCTTACAAACCACTCATTCTTTTGATGGCTTCGGTTAGGTACAATAGTTCACTGGCCTTTTTACCAACATTTTGGCAAAAAAAACTTTTTAAGCCAATCTGTTCGATAACACATTTGATGTAGAGTGATTATTTGCGATTTTGCCTTGTTTTGAATTCTACTTTCGAGTTACGTAGTTCCTATAAATATGCGAATGAACATAAAAATATACTTGGCACTACTAGAACTATTCGACTATCGCATATAAAAACATTCTTATAGAATTACAGAGTATGAAATTTGCGAATTCGAATAATTTTATTGTAGAATCGAATTACATAGTTAGGCCCCTGAATTCGGTATGACTGAGTTTCTGAATGATTTAGGTTCTTTGATTTAAAAACATAAAATCAGAGTCTTAAAAACTCATTTTAACATTGCTCAGTACTTGAATTCTTACTTAAGTTTGTCTGGTTCAATGGTAGTTTATTTCACATTCGAAGGGAACTTGAACCACTAATGGGTTAAGGAATTTAATCCTCACCGTAAACCACTTTACAAAAGTGGACCAAATCATCACTTGGTGGAAACTAAATCCCGCATTGGAGTAAGGTCCCGTGGACTTATTTTCCTCCACCGCTCAGAATAAGCAAAAAAAAAAAATAATAATAATCGATTTAACTCACCCTTAGCTGGGGTCAGAATTTCATCAGAAATTTTGACGTACTTTTGACTCATTTTCGTGGGTTATAGGTTCATAATCCTTTACGGACTTATGACACTGCGCCCCTTGAATACAACAATATCTACCATGAAAATTTCATAATTAGATATATATTGGGCCAGAACGTATACAAACCAACAACTATTTTTTCAAACCACAGTTTGATTGCCACTCTGGAAAGAGTCCTGGAACCGGCGAGCATACCACAGCATTAAAAAAAAAAAAAAAAAACAAAAGTTTTGAGGTTTCTCTTAGAAACACAATCTTGAATCCCGTTTTCAACATGATCATGTACGAGTAGTTTGGCGTGATATCATATCTTCTATGAAAAATGCAGATGCTTATTGAATATTATTGAATAAATATGAGTGCGATCCATGTGGTCCACACGACTTACTTCCCAGAGTAGCTGGAAATGTGATTTATTGCGAAGATTCAACAATTTCCATTCACCAATTTCAAATATACATACATTAGTTGTAGTAACGTCGAATGAGACCAATTTCATGACAATACTATAACAGGTTCGCAGAAAAACGTAACGCACATACACACCTACACACACGCAGACATCATAATAAAAAGGGTTGTTTCGGATTCTAGTGACCTAGAAACATGGAGATATGCAAAAATTGGAAATTCACAAAATCACACCCATAACAATAACTTCCTCTGGGAAGCTAAAAATATCGAATTCTAACTTCTCAAAAGGTGGTTGAATCTTGAGTATTTTTATTAGAAGTTGAAAGGTTGAATTAATTTAGGGCAACATATCTACAATAAAACAAGATTTCTCTGCTCAATTCCTTGTTTTGCCTGGTAACAACAATACCATGACATAATTTTCCCATCAAACTGAGATGTCACAATAATAGTTTTTGATGGTCATAACATACAAAAAACACTTCCTACCGTTAAGAGTGAAAAGAATAAAAGACAAAAACTAATCTGATTTTATTTAAATCAAAAATGCTTAAATCATCGCTTAGGGAAATTGTAAAACAACATCTAATAGATGCATAATTCATGCAACAGAAAAAGAAATAAAACGCTTCAACAATGACGCTCTAAGTAGCTAACAGAAAGACATAAAATAGTAAAAATTATGATGGAATACATAATTAATTGGACTAGAGGAGGAAGACATGCTTAAAAAGTCACAGAAGTCCATTCTAATTATTGTTTTTTTTTTTTTTTTAAAGGAAAACAATTCATCATTCCCCTTTTAAATCTCGATTTATTCTAGTTCATAATACTTTTAATTGAAAACTAAATGCCGTGAAAAACACATAATTTCTTGTCTTTTCTGCTTTTCAAATCATTAGGGAACCGGGGCCACCCAGGAGCAACGTCTTCCAAACCAGCCATTAAAGAGATTCTCAAGCCTGAATACATAATTAAATTTTAATGTAACAGCTATAACGTTTGAAGTCGTATGTCTTAATTTTGGAATTTAGGCATTATTGAAATAGTTGCACCAAAATCATTTTTAAAAATGAAAATTTCCTAAAAGCCATTTGCCTTGAAATAGCTTTAAACATTTTGATGGGTGAATTATTACAGCGATTGATTTTTTTTATTGTAGCCACAAAAACTACGGATTCCTTCTTTTTCTCTCTTTGGGTCCAAGAGTTCATCTTCCCACCCGTGGCTAAACAAAAGAGGTCACTAGCTGGCTAGCAGCTTCTTATTTCACTATTAAACAGATATGTTTACAAAACTACCCCAAAGCCACAAAATTGCATTAATCAAGCAAAAGAAAGAATATCTTCTAAGAATCCGAAAAAACACAACGAGTTAGTCCTCTTCAAAACCACCAGAACTTCAACTGCCGCCGCACCGCTACCGACAGCTAAAATCCCATCACCCAGCATCCGATTACGGTTTGAAAGGAATTCCCTACATATAACACACAAAACTGGCACACACATATAACCAACACGCCAGAGATCAAAAATTCAATTCCCATCACGAATTCAATCTCCGCGGCAAAGCGTGCTGCCTAGACCTCGGATTGATTACCGCCAAAAGACCTTCTCATCACATCGATATAGCGAAGCGAGTAGTATTGCATCACACAAGAAAAGAACGAAAAGAATCCAAAACCATCATATTTTGTTTGTCTTCTGACAAAACAAAAATAAACAAACAAAAATTTTAATAACCGCTGTCATCACCACACACTTACCTTAAATCACCGTTAAAGTATTGCGTCAAGTGTCAATGAATGGTAAATTATAGAGGTGTAATGTAAACGCAGCTTATGATGGGCTTGGGACTCATTCAACGGTGTAATTTCTTCCGGTGCATTGGTCAGCGCTGTTTACACAACTTCCAACATTGTCGAATGCAACGTACAGTGGCAGCAAACACACAAGTGGAGATGTTTGAAATGAAAGACTTATTTGTCTAACGTGAAGATGGGACTGGCGATGAAAGGGTTGCCAGGGTTTGAAAAATCAAAAGAGTTTCAAATTTCTTCACAATTCTAAAGCAACACCAAACTTAACCTTCAAAACAACCGTGTGCCATTTTTTCCCAAAGCAACAACAGCGTTGATTTTGTTTGATGTGACTAACCACAATCACGCATATTTTCCCCCTCTCCGTGTTAAAATTCAATGGGTACATTTTGCATGGGATTTATTATCCCCAAAATTGGCTATCTCACCACAAGACGGATTGAGTTTCAAGTCGCACGCTTAACTTTGAGAATAGCTATAGACACTGTCATGTGTTTTCTTGCAGGGGAGAGGGTTTGTTTCAATGAGCTGAGTAACAACTCGCACACGACTTAAGCGAACTATAAGCGAAGTCTAGGTAACAGCATCAACAATCACAACCACTAAAGCAGCACTTCGAAGTTGGAGGATTGCATTGTAGCATTGGATATTATAGTCTGGGATGAAATTTAACTTTTAGAAGGTGAATTCAAATTATGCTGTGTTTTTAAAGACTACCACAGGAGTGGATGCTAAGACCCTTACTTTTTTTTTAGTAAATAAGACTCATTTGTTTAATTCTTTTTTTCAATGTACTTTAAGCGTTGTTCAAAAAGTGTTACTCATAAAAATCAATGAAACATAATCTTCTTTTATCGTACTACGTGAATGTTGAATGGCTCAAGTTCTAATTACACCCCTTGCGCTTTAGATTCAAACATTCAAGACCAATTTTCTATAACTCTTTAATTGCAGCGTCATTCCAAAATTCAACGCTTTCGCTTAAACTATAAGTTTTAAGACATCCATCGGGGGGCTAGACTAACTATAAAATCATTAGACATTTATACTCCCGCGAAGCTCCACACAATTTTATGTTTACCTTCGCAGTATCCCCATAAGATACGTATTTGCCACTGTTAACTACTAGCCTCACAAGCTTCAACTTAAATTTTTCTAAAATAGTCTGAAAGCAGTAGAAATCGAGAGAAGAGTTGAAGTAGTGTCGTCGTCTCCGTGTGTGCAAGTTGTATCAAAACCAATCCAACTCCAACTCCGACTTCATCGGCCTAGACCAGCTAGAGCTCGATCTAAAGTAAAACTAGAAGAAGAAATGTATCTTCTTCATTTCGTCTTTGACCACGACCACGACGACGATGTGGATAGTAATGATAATGATGATGATGATGATGACGATGGGATGGCTATGGCAATGGTGATGGTGGGAAAAACGAATCTGATGTTTGCTTTGCATTCGGTGCCTCGACAGCGACCTTGATGGACGCGTACAATCTAACTTCGCTTAACTTCAAGAACTCAACAAAACTAAAGAGTTATTTTTGTTTTTTCTCGCCGTTGTCGATGATCTGATGAGTGTTACGAAAAAAAACAGAAGATACTTTTTTTGATGAGTTCGGTATCCATCAGTGGCTTAATAAAATACAACGCAACCATATTGTGACACTCGGGGTGTATCTTTAATGTGTCGTGACGGTGATTATATCGGATTAACAGTGTAAGATTAATCACGACTGATTTTTTTTTATTGTGTACATTGTGTTTCCGCTCTTTACATGCGCAATCTGGAGCAAAAGATTCACGTGAAAAAAAACGAAACATAAATGCTTCCAAAGGGAAAACCCCTTGGTTTGTTGTTGGACTAAGAGAGGCAACAACAGGTGTATTTGCAACAATTAAACCGTTAACTAGCGTAGAAAATGTGCTGTGAGTAGGTACAATTTGTTTTAAAAGTTTTTTTTTTCTCTGTTAAAGTTGCATGCAACTGGTAATTTGCATTTCCTTGAGAAAGTGTTTAAACGAATTTCGACACAAATTACTTGCGAAAAAAAAAACGAAAATTAGTCCATTCTTATTAAACAAAAAAATCTTAATTTATATTTTGGATTAAAAATATAAAATTCAACAAAGATTTAGTACTGTGGATTAAGAGTGAAGTTTGGTTTTATTTTTATCTGTATCTCGTGTTTATTGAGCGAAGCAGACATTGCATGAAATTATCATATAAAAAAGAAACAACAAAATTATCGTCTGTGCAGATACAATTACCTTCAGTGAAGTGTTGTTTTTTTTTTTTTTGCCTTTTCGCTTCTACTGAATGGGAAGCTCTGCTTTTTTTTTGTAAGGTGAGTGAAAAATGAACTAATTTTTAATTATAACATTATGAAGAATAGTATATACCTACTCGGAGTTAGTGACCTCCGAAGTAGGTACCTACTTGCCGCCTGTAGGTATTTATTTCGTTGGGTGTTATACCTTTTTTAAGTTTTGCCGATTTAGCGAAAAACAAAAAAATCAAAGCAAACTGGAAAAAGAGAAAGAAAGAAACCTTCTCAAGTATTATGGATTTGATTTTAATGATGATTTTGCCGGATAGTAATTAAAGTTGGATGAGCAGGTTAATGTTGTAAAATCTCAAATGGGTGATGAGAATGTATAGTTGGAGTTGAGTTGGTTTGTTAAGGGAACTGTTACTTGTGATTATGATATCTTGGGAGTTCATTTAGTTTTTAATTGATTGTTGGTTGCATAAATGTGAGTTTTTTTTCGTAACCCTGTGTTGGAACTGGACAACACAACAGACTGTTTTATGGTAGGGATTTTCTAAGCCGGTTCACTTCATAAACCTTATTTATAGACTTTAATAAAAAAAAAGGTTTTATAAGAAAAGTAGTGTCCGTAGCTCAGTGGTTAGGTGCGTTTTGCTGCTAAGCAGAACGTCGTGGGTTCGAGTCCTTCTCGTGCCCATAATTTTTATTTCATCTTTCACAACCACTGCTTCTTGCGAAGAACTGACAAAACTTCCAAGAGTATCAATCTGTCATCAAAAAGTGCTTCTTAACTTTGCCGTTCGGAATCGGCGTTAAATTGTAGGTCCCATCAATTCTTCACACGCACCCAGAGAATTGTTGATGAGAGTAAGCCACTTAGGCCTTGACTCTTCAAGAGCTGTCGCGCCACTCTATTTATTTATTTAAAAAAAAAAGGTTTGTGAAGATATTTGATTTTGACGACTTATTTGATTTTTTTTTTACTTTGTCTTACCTCACGTCTTCAGCTAAAATAACTTGTCGATTGGCTTCAAATTTATAATTAAGTATTTTTTAAAAATATTTTCGTTTGATTTATTTTTAAAACCAAAATTAAGGGTCAGAAATAAAAATATAAATTTTCTTTAAACAAAATATTTTTCTTTGTCAAAATCTAAGAAAATTTACCTTTGCTTTACTCCAATACGATACGAGTAGAACATGTAGATATTTCAATTTCAATGATCAATTTCTGAATGCATATAAAACTAGCTAACACTACCTCAATCGATATAAAAAGGTCTACACTTTTTCAGTCCGCTTCCAGGCTATCCGATACCCACTACTCCCCACCCAGCTAGTAACGCCGTTCAAATCAGACACTTTCGTGAACTCATGCACAGCAACTTTGCTTAAGATCATCAGATATGTATGTCCATATTTTTGGTAATATCTCAAGAACGGCTTGGCTGATTTTGTACAAACCTTAAAGCCATCTACGCAACTACCAAAACATTCCGTGCAAATTTGGTGCCAAGCGGTCCAACCGTTCTCGAGTTTTGCGCTTAGCAACACATTTAGTGTTCCATTTATGTATACGTACTAGCTGACCCGACAAACTTTGTTTCGTCCAGAAAAAAAACGCAAAGCCATCTTTTGTCGCTAAACGTTTTCCGCTATCCATGCGATCTACTATCTATGTATATACATATATAAAAAACGAAACAATGTTTTTCGGATCGGCTGGTCTATTTATAAACGTATGAGTAGATGTCCCACCGGCGCGGTGTGTTCCATAACGTAATTAAGATTCTTAGACAAAAATCAAAATACACCTTTCAATATGATTGGTGATCATACCATCGTTATTCTTTTACGTCGCCTGAACAACGACGGAATATCTTGTGCTTTACCCTCTTTTACAATATTTCAACAAAATATACTCTATTGAAATTCCAGAAATGTGCAATAGACTACTTACGATCCCAACTTCGGTCGTACTATCAAGAACAGAGATACATTTATTAGCCTTACAACACGAATATTGAACTATCTACCAAACCCTGCTTTTCCACGTCATTTCTATATTCAGGGAACCTCCTCCTAAGCCCTTTCTGTATTTCCAACTTTTCCCTATGCACTGAGCATCGTCATAAAAAGGTAGCCAAGGGGTTCAAGTGCGTGCCTACTATTTAAGAAAAACATTTCTTGTGTGATGTATAGCGTTTTTTAATTGGAAATCTGAAATCTTAAAGAAAACATTTTTTTTTATTTTTAATCAGAAAGGAATCTCTTTTTTCAGAATCAGAGGTGACTTTTGCCCAATTGAACGCATTCAAAATCATTTTTTTAAACTTCAAGATAGGATGACATATGATATTACGATGATAGAGAAGTCGAAAAAAGTGGGTCCGGCGATTCCGTCTGTCTGTCTGTCGGAAAGCTTACAGACATCTACAGGCTTAACTACTGGTCCGATTGACTTCAAATTTGAAAATTAAAGGTTTGAGCAAAAAGTCATATCCCAATTTTTTATTTTTGTTTGAAAATTAAAATTTAGGGTAGCCACCATACGACTTTTTTGACCAAAAACCAAAACTTTTTTTTCACAAAAACGGCCAGAACGATTTTTTTTAAACTTCCTCGAGTTTAATTTTTTTAAACATTCATGTGTTTTATGTAAAAAAAAAAATTTTGTATTGCTCCAAAACGGTACCTCCCATCCCAAGTAACAATTTATCTTGTATAAGGTCCGATTCCTGAATATTCAGAAGCAATAGCTTCTATAGTGTTATTTTAAGACTTATTTAAGGATGATTGTTTTTATTTTGCTTGAATAAGACCTTTTGTAATTTACTTATAACAGTCTGCAATTCGATAACACAGATAAGGCCTCCTTGTGCAAATTATAATAAACTGCTTGCACGAGATTGATTTACCGAAATCCCATAAGGCCTTTTCGTGAAAGCGCATTTAAAATAGCTAGTATAAGGCCTTATTTTTGTTTACTTACAACAGTCTGCAATTTGATAGCACAGATAAGGCCTCCTTGTGCAAATTATAACAAACTGCTTGCGCAAGATTGATTTACCGAAATCCCATAAGGCCTTTTCGTGAAAGCGCATTTAAAATAGCTAGTATAAGGCCTTATTTTTGTTTACTTACAACAGTCTGCAATTTGATAGCACAGATAAGGCCTCCTTGTGCAAATTATAACAAACTGCTTGCGCAAGATTGATTTACCGAAATCCCATAAGGCCTTTTCGTGAAAGCGCATTTAAAATAGCTAGTATAAGGCCTTATTTTTGTTTACTTACAACAGTCTGCAATTTGATAGCACAGATAAGGCCTCCTTGTGCAAATTATAACAAACTGCTTGCGCAAGATTGATTTACCGAAATCCCATAAGGCCTTTTCGTGAAAGCGCATTTAAAATAGCTAGTATAAGGCCTTATTTTTGTTTACTTACAACAGTCTGCAATTTGATAGCACAGATAAGGCCTCCTTGTGCAAATTATAACAAACTGCTTGCGCAAGATTGATTTACCGAAATCCCATAAGGCCTTTTCGTGAAAGCGCATTTAAAATAGCTAGTATAAGGCCTTATTTTTGTTTACTTACAACAGTCTGCAATTTGATAGCACAGATAAGGCCTCCTTGTGCAAATTATAACAAACTGCTTGCGCAAGATTGATTTACCGAAATCCCATAAGGCCTTTTCGTGAAAGCGCATTTAAAATAGCTAGTATAAGACCTTATTTTTGTTTACTTACAACAGTTTGCAATTTGATAACACAGATAAGACCTCCTTGTGCAAATTATATAGTTATAGCTCTCTTAAGAAGGTTGACACTTTAAGGAATGTAGGACTACCCCAGTTCAAAACCCATGTTTTTTGTGTCTTCTTTTTTTATTGAATGGAAAAACTATTATTCCATCGTTATTTGAATAAAAATGTTGGTGTATCGTTTTTACCTGAGCTTGTACTGTAATTAATCTGTATTTTTTTTTTTTTTGAGAATAATTTTATTTTCTGAAGGTTTTCTTAGTAAGCTCTTACAGTAAAAAGATAGATTCCCTTAAATCCCAAACTTTTTTCCTACGTTGTTCAAAGATCTTATTCATACTTCTATGCGTATACCACACATATTTTAATTCAGTTTTAATGCTGCCAACTTAACCAACTTAACGAAAAGCTTTGTTCATCATCAATCTGAACATAATTAAACAATTTTATCCATTAATATGTCATAATTGTTTCATAACTCTTAAAGTTTGACATGAAACAACTAGTTTTAAATGTGCTATCCCTTATGTACAAGTTACTTTAGCACAATGGATGAATGGTCGGCTGACACGCTGAGGGTCTCAAGTTCAAATCCGGTAGGAAGTCTGTAATGTTTCTTTCACATATTCTGTATAATCGAGATACGCTCAACATGTTACAATTTTCAGGAAGCAGAAAAACAAAATAGTCGGATACATAAAAATAGGAAAAAAACAAAAATAAATTCATAAATTTAATTTTTCCTTGTTTCTTCGAATAACTTCCATAAGACTTTACAATAACCTTTTTGAGAAAACATATGAGAAACTATTGCTTGTTTAAATAAATTGATATAAGACCTTATTTATATACCCTTTGAGAAGCTATTGCTTCTTTAAATTAATTGTTATAAGACCTTGTAGAGATTTCATCCGAGAAGCTATTACTTCCTTAAATAAATTGATATAAGGCCTTGTCATAATTGATTTAAGGAAACAATGGCTTGCATAACTTGCGCCAAACGTATTTGTGTAAGGTTTTATACAAGCCATATACAAATCAAGAAATAGCTTCGCTTAAGCCTTATACAAGTTAAATTGTTACTTGGGATAGAACCGTTTTTTTGTTATTAGATTTTCTCGAAAACTGAAAGTCCGATCAGCGTAAGTTTTTTTTCGAAAGTACGTATATATATTGTTTTCAAAAAAATTTTAAATTTTTTTTTGGATTTTTAAAAAATATTTTTAACTTTTTTTTTCAATATTCTGTATCTCAAAAACGGATCAATTTTAAAAATCCAAATTAGAGTATAATATGTATATTTACATGGTTTTGAAAACTGCATACCCAAATTAATTTTAAAACATTTTTGAAAAATTTTATATATAAAAAATTAATTTAAAAAAAAACTGCTCCGACGATTTTCAAAAAAAAAATTCAATAAATCAAGAATAAGGTTTGAATTTGTTCGGCATTTAAATTTTTGGTAATGTATTTATGAGGTACATTTCAAATTTTAATTTTTTTAATAAATTCTAATTATTTTTATATATATAATTTTTTTTTTTGAGTTAAGTGTAAGCTGTAAGTAAGAGTGTAATCAGAATTGCTTAAGGTATATCTCTTTTTTTAACACTACCTTTTGCAATTTAAGTAATCATAAATATTTAGTTTTAGCATGCAGGAACAAGTTCGTACGACCCAGTCGTGCACATTTTTTATTTAAAATTCAGTTAAAAAATGGTATTTAAACGTCAAATTCATTTCTTTTAAGTTTTTGAATATTGTTTGAATAAAAGAAAAAACATTACTTAGTTTTTGGCTTTTCAAAAAGTATTTTTTTTTATATATTTTAGTTAAATGTTCTTAAGTTTTTGTCATTTTCCGCGAATTTTCTTTTCCAAAAAGATTATTGAAATCAGTTCAGCCGTTCAGGCGTGATGCATGCCGTGAAAAGGGAAAATAGGATTCATTTTTCTATATACAGATATAGATGTATATGAAGAAGATTGTTTACCAAAAAAAATAAAACCTAAAAAGATCTGCGGTAACTGTCAAAAGCCAGTGCTGTTTGCTAATCAAGAAACTGTAAGCCTACAACAGTTGCGTTGTCACCACTCAAAAATACGTCAACGTAGATTGATTGACACTGAGTGATATATGTTATTGCCCTATTGGGCAAGTGGCATAACAAAATTCAATAAATCATAAACGAACACCATGCTCGTTATGGGAAATCAAAGGCTCCGTTTCTTTATAAAGAATATTGAATAAAGTAAAGCTCCTTAAATATTTTTGATGGCATATGGCAACCAACAAATACGAACAAGGAAAATTCAAGTTTTAAGAAAAACCACTATGAATTATTTATGCTCGCGGGAAAAATTCTCTTCGATAATGGAGCAATTTTCAAGATCCAACTGTCAAGGTTGATACGAAGTTTTTTTTTTTTGTTTACCTGTTCTTTTCTTTGTTCGTTTGTTTTTTTAACGACTACGGGAGGAGACATAGAACATATACTCCATGGAATAACTTCCATATGGGAGGACTGAGACGCCTCTGTGTAAAATTGGATCATTATTGCTTAGAGCCAGACCTAATCGACCAACTTACTTTTATTCATTGTGTCTTCACATTGCAGTATGATGAAAGTTGCAGCCACAACATCAATGTAAGTCATATAACTGCTCTGCACTGAGATATTATCTTGTCAGCTATGTTTGGACATCGAATTGATTCACAGTTTGATATCATTGAGGCGACAACTCCTACTTTTTTTTGTTTGAAGCCATCATTTCTGCAGTTGCATCATGACCAGCATCATCATCATCGTCACAGACCTCATGTGATTGAGTGTAAAAATAAGTTCCCATATTGCCTTGAAGTGGGAAAAGAGTTCTGTAGGTTTTTGTGTTTTGCGAGGCTATATAAGAACTGGTAGGAGGTATATTTTATGCCTTTGTGAGTCTAGTCTTTAATATAGCGAAAGAGTTCAAAAATGGCGTGGAATTTTAGTGTCTATGAGTTCCGCAAATGGCAAAATCAATTATTGAACAAACAACTCCAACAGTCCTTATTTACAGAAAAAATCAATTACGAATGTTTGCGAATAGCGTGCGTAATATTATGTCAATAGGGCCATAAGGATATTTTTTATGCCGGGCTCAGAGCTAAGAAAAATCGGTTAAGGCATCTTTAATATGTCAATTTAAACAAGGATAATTTATAGACTATGAATTAGAAACCTCGAGCATCCAATGCAGAGATTCTTATTATTAGAGGAGTACACTTATTATGTTTCGTAATTAAGTCATATATTATTTTCTATTGCAGCCAAAGCAGCAGGAGGGTATTTTATTCAACCAGATAAGAAAATGTTAGGTGTCAGACTTGTTCTTGTCGGAAAACTAACCCATTTGGAACAACTTATTTTTTATTTTATAATAAAAAATTTAAGTGCAAATACAATAAATCTTTGTCCAATTCAAATATACCTACTTAAAACGGGCGCTGCACGCTGTTGGTTTGAAGAGAGTTTATTGAGTTGAATCAATAGTGGTTGTTGTTAATGATTTTTTTATATTTCTCGTAAGAAGCTAAAATGTGGGCTTGTGATTTTTATTTTATCCAATAAACAGATCGTTTGCCAGATAACGACCGATGTTTCAGGCCGGTTTTGATTTTAAAAAATAACAACAAAATTACTATTAACTCAGCAATACATCTTGATGTAATTTTGTTTTAAGTATTCAATTAACTTGATCAGAATAAGATCAATTTGCGCAGATTTGCTCAACTTGATTTTCATTATCACTCACAAGAAGTTTTAGTTTTTTTTTTAACTATGACCCATTTTTGAGATTCGGTAAAAAAAAAAAATTAGACATTATTACAGAATTCAAATTTAGGAAAAAATATCAAGCGTCTGTTTCATAATATACAAGTAAAGTTCCAGTTAAGGTTCTTGGAAGCTAACTAGCAGTTAAAATTCAAAATAGCGTTTCACAATATCTGAGTAGAGCTAACTAGTAGTTAAGGTGTCAAGTAACTTATAGGGAGGATGAAGTGCCCTATAAGGTAGTTAACTGGCAGTTAATAGAATTAAAAGTCTGAAAAAAAGATTTGTCATTTTTTCAATGAAAATAGAATTCAATTTCTGAAAAGCAAGGATTTTTAATTAATACTAGCTGACCCTGCAGACTTCGTACTGCCTCAATCGATAATCGATAAGGATAACCCCCTACCACACTACCCAACGCACTAACCCTTGTGCTAGCCAGTACGTTTACCCATATCCGTTACGACACTACTCTGTTATTTCTACACGCTTATCGCTACACCATTAGCTAGAAACCCACTACTTATTACTCGTAACCCGCAACCAATTTTTTTTTTGCATTTCAATTTTTCCATTTTTTTTTTACTTTTTCTTGCTTACCTATTCCCCATCACAAATTTTCCAGTTTCCCTTTGAAAACCAGTGAGCTTTCCGAGTTCCTTTCTAAAACCCATTTTGAAATTTTCCAGTTTTGCATTTGAAATTTTCCAGAAGAACACTTGAATAAAAATACATCCATAATTTCAATTTCCGAGTTTTATATCAAGAACTTTCTATTTTTCCATTCAAAAACCCATTTTGAACCAAAAAATTCTAAGCAAAAAAATCTAATTACCGACCTTTGTTTGCTTTTTCCAGTTTTCCCACTCTCCCATGAGTTTTTTCCATTTCTTTTTTTCACAGAAATCATCACTGAATACATCAGTATCAACCATGAAAATTTCACAAATATCTGTTGGGCCATTTCGGAGTCTATAAGAGACATACAAACAAACACACATCCATTTTTATATATATAAAATTCATTTTTTTCTAGTAAAATGGATATTCTTCTCGATACGTTAGAAGACAAGTTTGATGATTTTTTTTCGGGTTATGGAGCCACCACAAAACCGTGTCTTCCAAGTTATAACGGATTTTATGGTATCCTTGGACGAGGTTGACTTTCAGGCGCGTTTTCTCCAGACATACATTTATCAGAAGGATAAATGTGAAATGTAAGCTCACTAACCAGGAGGATTTAACTGGCAGCTAATTAAGTTCTGGTTAACTAGTTAGAATCTTACTTGTATATTGTGAAACAGACGCTAAGCGGCTAAGAGTATTAAATATTGTTTGGGCACTACAGACAAAATAATAAAATGTATCTGGTTTCCGCGAAAATTCAATATTATAACAGAGTTTAAGGCGGAGTACGTATTCTTTAAAAAAGACTTAATATGAGAAAGATTTATACAAACAATAGAAGTCGTTCTTAATTAAGTTCAGGCAAGATTTTATTGTACATATTCGTTAAAAAAATTTGAGATTTCAATTAAATATCACATTTCAATGAAAAAGAATTTGGAAAAAGTGGATCCTGCAAATCTGTCCGTCTGTCTGTCTGTCTGATTGTAAAAGCACTTACAGCCTTAACCAACATTCATAAAAAAAAAAGTTAAAATTGAAATATATAGGTACAACTAGCCGACCCTAGTTGTTCTTGAGGCACAAACTGAAAGATACCTACTCTTTTTTAATTAACTGTTAGCTTAAAAAATATTCGCTTTCCAAGACTTGTAAGCCCTTATTTTGAATCACAATTGTATATCGATTGTCGTTGTCGAGGCAAATTCTGAGTAATTTCGATTTGAATTTGAGGAATATGTTTGCGAATAACTAATTGATATTTTTTCTAATATCTCAGCTGCCAAGCCTTCAAAAAACTTGTTACCAATTACGATGATGAGTAGAGTTCGAACAAACCTTTCATTTGTTCGGTTTTGGAAGAATTCCCATTATATTTTTCGAAAAGAAGATATCGATATGACTAAGCTCAATATATCGTATAGTTCGCATTTTCCTGAGCTTATTAGGTACTGAAACCCAAATTCAATTTCGAGCTCTGGTCGCCATGATATTTGCATCAGAGATATTCTTTCTATGGGATTACTCTAATTTGAAATGAGTTGAGTGTTAACGCTGCCTCAGAGAAGTCAAATTTTTGAAATGTTACTATTGGATCAATAGCAATACTTATGTTCTTTCATACATCAAAATACGACTTACTTACTTACTTATGGTGGCGCTACAGTCCAGGTCGGACTAGGGCCTCATCCAACAAACGTCTCCAGCCAAGCCAGCACGGCGCCTAGCAAGCACGTCATGTTGGTTCAGGTCCTCTACCACCAGTGGGCTCCACCTCAGTCGCGGTCTTCCTCTTCTGTGACGTCCTTCCGGGTTGGATTCGAAGACTTTACGAGCCAGAGTATAGTTTTCCATTCGCTCTACATGTCCCAACCATCTAAGTCGTTGGACCTTAACTTTTCTGGCTAGGTCAGTGTCGCTGAACAGCTCGTTCAGTTCTTGATTAAATCTTCGTCTCCATTCTCCATTTATGCAGACAAGATCTTAAATCACTCGAAGAATTTTTCTCTCGAAGCAGCACATAGCGTTTTAATCGGATGTTGTCATGGTCCCTGCGTCTCTGCCCCATACATTAGGACCGGTATGATGAGGGTTTTGTAGAGTTGTGACTTTAGTTGCTCTAGAGAAGACTTTACTACTCATTTGCCTTCTAAGTCCAAAGAAGCAACGATTGGCAAGAGTGATTCTTTGTTTGATTTCAGCGCTGGTGTTATTGGTTGAGCTTATAGCAGATCCTAGATAGACGAAGTCCTTGACTACCTCCAAGTTAAATGCTGTCTATGTTGACGTTTGCTCCAAGACGTCGTCGTTAGTTGTCTTTTCTTGTTGACAGCATTAACTTGGTCTTGCCCTCGTTAACCGCTAGACCGATCTTCCTTTCCTCCGTCTTAAGACTCACAAACGTTCCACTGATATCACGCTGTGTTCTTCCAATTATGTCAATGTCGTCTGCGTTTCCTAGAAGCTGGACGGACTTTTTACAGATTGTGCCTCTGGTGTTGACGTTGGAGTTTTGCACAATTTTTTCAAGAATGATGTTGAAGAAATCGTATGACAGCTCATCGCCTTGTCATACACCGAAATGAACATACGTATTAGAATAGCAATAAAAATGTACATTTGATTTCTTTATCAGAAGCTAGAAATAAGTTTGGAAAAGGAATCTTAGACAACAGATGGTAGCAGCCTTTAATAAATTTTCATTATTTATCCATTTCAAAGAAACAATTGCTTTTATTGAAAGTAATAGAAATTTTCTATTTTTGGTTTTTGAAAAAAATATGCTGAAGCTTTATTTTAACCTTGTTTTTGGTTCCTTGCTTTTCAATGTATTGTACATACCTTTTTTTTAGTACTAGCCGACCCTGCGAACCTCTCGTCTCGCCACCCTTCCGAGCAACTCCAGAATAATTATAATTAACACAGATATTGTTAAAATACAATGTGATTTGCTTGAATCCAATTGAAATAGAGAACTACATAGCTGAATTTTTCCAAGCCTTACAACTGACAAAGCATGTAGGTAGTAAAATGCAAATTTCTTTGAAAAATTCAACAAATTCTCGTTTCTTCATTTGTGTTTTGACTATTTCACAAAATCAGAATTCCATACAGCTCTCGATTGTCCACCTTATTTGCTGGCTTTCCCGTGAGATTGTCCCAAAAATTGGTTTTTAATCATGGTATATCAACAGATTGAGCGGGTTAAGAGTCCAAGAAACTTGATTTAAAGTCTTGAAGTTCTTCGTGCTCTCGCAGAGTTTCTCGAGTTCCCAATCAAAAATTTTCCATTTGAAAATCAGTGGACCTACAATGACATGCAATTTTCTCTTTGAAAACGAATGATTTTTCCAGTTTTTCATCAAGAATTTTCTATTTTTCCATTCGAAAACTAATTTTGAAACAAAAAATTCCAAGCAAAAATACAAATTTCCGCCCTTTGTTTGGTTTTTCCAGTTTTCCCACTCTTCCATGAGGTTTTTCAAGAAACAAGAAACATTTCACAAATATGTGTTTGGCCATTTTGGAGTCCATAAAGGACATACAAACATATTCATTGTTATGTATATAGAGATTATTTTTATTTGTTTAAAGTGAGTTAAGTTTTGGAATACAGGAACAAGTTCGTGCGGCCCAGCCGTCGTGCGCATTTTTATTTTATGTAGAAGCTTCCCATTGTTTGTGTTTTGAATTAATAAAAAATAGGAAGACAATTTTCTTGAGCGATTGACTTATTTTCAAACTTGAAGTTCAGTGACCTATTTTCAAAGCCTTTACTCGCATGGACAGTCAATCAAACAGACGCAAGAAGCTAGTCCCCATTCTTATTTACTTTTTTCAACTTCTCTTTTATTGTTATAGAGTCTTGTAAGAATTCAAAACCTCCCATTTAGCATCTTAATGTCGTTAGTAAAAAGAAAAATTGATAAAAATTATTTTTTACTTTTAATTTCCTTCTATATTTTCTTAGTTGTCAATTGTCACGTAAATGGAGTTCTTCTTAAATTAAACTTTCGCTGAAACAATTGTTCTTCTTTTTGTCTTGCAGAAAAAAAACTACTTACAGAGCTTGTTATACTTTTGAGTTTATTGCATTTTTTTTTTTAATGAAACAAAAACAGAAATGGTTACCTGCTTTGATTTGTCACGTCTGTAGTTTTACTTGAAAGTACTTAAAACACTTTTTGTTTTCAAATAACTCCACTTTAACCTCAGTTATTTACTTTAAGACTCAAATACATAAACCAATTTCAATGTTAAGTCCACAGTGAGCTCAGGTGGTTAGTAGAATAGTTCCGAAGACTTTTAAGTAAATAGAATGTGGTAATGAAAAAATAACCACAATGAAATGATGAAGCTTAAAGAAGAAACTTGTTAGAACACACTGTCAAAAACACTTAATTGTAATTAACTATTTCATTAATACAGTATTCAAGTTCATATCAATATTCGATCAAAATGTTTGTTTATTAGAGCCTGCTTTTCTTGCAATGTTACAGTCGATGGCAGAAGAATAAGATAATTTAACCTTTTAAAACAAGATACCCAGTTTTTGAATAGGTGTCGACAAGCACTTTTCTCTTCAAAAAGGTGTAACTTAACTGTACATAACTTTTTTTTCTTTTAATATTAAAATCCCCTAAATCAAGCAATCAAAATCAAAATCATCAAACCTTCTCAAAGAAGCCCTTTAAATTATGATGTTTCTTAAAACTATAAACCTTAAAAAAAAAAGATAACGCACATTTTTCCATTTCTAAAGAATAAACACCTTGTGGTAAAAAGAGCAACAAAGAACCATTACCCATTTCTTCGTGTTTGCTCATTAACTTTAAGTTTAAAATCTAGAACACAAATTTTTTTAAATTTTTTTATTGTTTTTCGTCATCTTTGGGTAACTTTTAGTGTCATAAGTACCCAGTACTTAGCCCTTATTTTTCTTTTTAACAACTTAACAGAACTTCGAAAATTTTATGGGAGTAAGATACACTTATCATTCACAGGAAACCGCTACCGCCACCCACCGATTGGTCTTCGAGTGCCTTCTTAAATCCCCCTCTAAGCAATAAAATAATAGAAATAGATTTGAATAAAAGCCAAAAGCAGACTTCCGGATACTAAAGCCATTCCGAATAACTGAACAATTTCAATAATTCTCATAGCTAGGCAGGCACTAGGCACTGACTTCCGTAAAGGCTGATATAGGGAAATTGTCTATAAAGCAATAGCGCATGCGATTAAGAATAATGGTTCAATTCTCCACAAGAAGTAAAAAGAAACGCGAAGAGTTAAAATCAATTTATCTCATTTAGATTCAGAAAATTGTTATTTTTCATTCATTGACCTTAAGTTTAGTGAAGAAATGTCTATATGTTCGTTTACCTATTCTGTAGGTACTAACATGATCTGAATAAATGTGAGTATGAGGAAATAGTTACTTTGCTCACCGTAGGTACGTCGCGTCGGTCGTCGTACGTGATCTACTTCAATTAGCAGACCCTTAACAGAGTTACCATGTTGAAAATAACAATGAAGACAATAGTAACTTGAAAGTCGGGATCTGCTAAATTTTTAATTAAAATAACGTTAAGTACATAGCAAACAGGGTGAATTGATATACAAAAAGGAACCTGTATTCATCGCAAAAGTCATAAATAGACCTGACATCAACATATATATAAGGAAAAGTAAACTGTGAATTAATTAACCCAACATTTTCACACCAGCATTTGTTTATTGCGGAAGATAAAATTTAATGTAACTATTGACTTTTGCAGAAGGAAAATAATACAAGTTTAAAGTGAAAGATGACAGCGCCCATATAAAGCAAAACGAAGTGACAAGCAATGTCAAGACAGGAAGGTTTAATTTTTGCACAATCCAGCTAATACGTTCACGCCTCTTAGTCAAGGCAATATTAATTAAAAACGCCTTAATTTTACTTTCCATTAAGCACGCTTTTACACTCTTGATGCTTCTTTTATTTTTCATCATCGTGACGCTTGGCAACGCTGTCGAAGACAAGCAGTTTTTTTTTTTACCAAAACTAATCAATTCACAAGCTGGTCAGCGCAACGATTTTACAAACATGTTTCATGTGGAGCGGATACGGACAGATGAACATGATCATCGTACTACAGGCTAGATTTTTTTGTAATTCTATTTATTCTACTGGAGTAGCACCTGTGCAGAGCTACATATTCTGACCACAGAAGATATGAGTCTAGATTGGTGGCAGATCTAATGCAAGACCCCCTCTTGTGCGCCGCAGTGAGAGTGAAGAATATCAGAGCTCATTAGGAATGCATGTTTAAGGTACGTCAACACTCAGCAGCACCGTCACATCGAGTAGAGTCGTCGTCATATAGTAGCGTGCATAAATTAGTGAGAAATAAAAATGTAAATTATGACAAGCAAGAATCGGTATGATACCGAACTCTATGAGGTTGAGGAGAAAACTTTGCCGAAATAGATCGTTCCACTTGACGTCGTATTGTCTTCATTAGCAATCATAATTTTTTTTCTTTTTGATTTTGTTTTGTGAGTGGTGGTAGTTTAATAATTTACATAAGCTTCGTATGTGTAACGCGCAAGTGTGAGTAAAAGACCATCTGCAAAGAATAGTGCACCTGTAGAATTCTACACGAAGTTTGGACAATGGTTGCCAACTTTATAGAAATTCAATTCTGTTTTCAAATTTCTTAAAATTTGTTTGTCAATTTGACAGTTACAATTCTAACCTGTTTGTACTTCAACTTTCTTCAAAAAGTAAAAGAAAACTTACAACAGAATTGATCCTGTGAAGTATAGTCTTTAGTGTCCGTAGCTTAGTGGTTAGGTGCGTTGGCTGCTAAGCAGAACGTCGTGGGTTCGAATCCTACTCGTGCCCAAAGTTTTTATTTCATCTTTTCATTTGGCAATCGTGTTCTTATCCGAAGGGTTCTATTAAAATTTTGTTTTGGTCAGCTTGGGTGTGTAAATGCACTTAACCATACATTGTGCAATGTGCATGAGAAGGTAAGTGTTTTGTGAAGGCATCAGTTGTTATTTTGCGCTTCTATGATCTTGTAATATTAGTTGGGAGGTTCTCCCATATAATTTGATTTCATTTGGTTTAATTATAACGCCAAGTTAGCCTGAAGGGTCTTGGAATATTGTACGGTAGATTAAAGCAAAAAAGGTATACCATGCCTATAAACTCACTTTACTGCCATTAATTGTTTGTATTTTAATGAAAAAGCGTTAGCAGGAAAAGAATTAAATGTTTAATATTTCATGCTCTTTTCTACCGGGAAATTGTTATTTATAGATCCGGGTTGCTGAAAGTTTTGATTAATTCTGTCAAATTGCAGGGCAATAGAACCATTCATAAGGGAGTCATAATCAGCATTCATTGCAGGCTTAGTTTTTCTTGTAAATAGGTGTTTGATATTTAATTGAAGGTTAGCCTTGTCTTTAAAAATGGACAACGTTGTTCCAGTGTTCCCAGGTTGAGGGGAAAATCACCATGCTTGCCGATTTTTTTCAGCTAAAGGGGAAAAAAAGGGGACGGGAATAAGTAAGGGGAAAAAATCCAAAAAAGGGGAAAACTGCTTAAAACTTTAATGAAAACAAAACATTTCTTCGAAATTGTCAATAGTTAAAACCAAGCCTTAGAATTTTATATACAAGAATATTGTCCATGCAACGCTTGAAAAATTCAAAATATGTACCATAGAGGAGGTATTACCTAGAGTCGCAACTCTGTTTCTTTTTTTAAAAATCACCGTCCAAAAAATTTTGTAATTTACTCTCTTTTCTTGTGTCATATCAATGCTAATGTATTGGTTCACCCCATTTGAAATGCATTGAGAAACCTACACATTCGCATTGATGTGGATATTTTATCAAATTTAATTTTTTAGGTCGAAAGAGAGCAAAATGCCTTGAGTTGCGACTGTAGGTATACCTTCTCTGTGATATGTACGTTCTAGAAGTTTTTGCAAACTGGCAATTGGTTTTGGATGGTTGTCCCTGCGTATGGTTATCAAAAGACTTATTGAGCAATACCAAGCTTTACTATTGCAGTTTTTTGAAAGCTATCTGGAAGATTCTATTAACAAAATTCAGTGTGAAAAAATATACAGGGTTCTTGAAAAACCAACAACGGTCTTACACTTAGAATTTTTAGATTTCTTCTTACCGGTTTTTTACGAAACTGAATCTTGAAATGCAATCGGAAGAAGAAAAATCGTATTTTATTTGACCGCGTTGAACTGACAATTAAGACACTTGCTGATTGTTTTTTTTTTTAAGCGAATGTTTAAAATTGCTTTTTCTAATGAAGAGAATTTTGATAATATAAAAAATGTATATCTTGGCCCCAAACTTCCCTTAAATTAGAATCTTCTGGTCTTACCGATGAGAAAATAAATGTTAAGGTTAATTGTAGAAATTTTTTAATAAAGGCATGTGAAGAAATTATAAAACGTTTCGATTTTTTATCTGGACAAGGAGGACTATATAAACTTTTAAAATTTGAGAGTCCGCTTTCTCTCAAAAACAAAAATGTTAAATCCCTTTGTCATTACTTTTTTCGGGGAAAATTAGGGATTTTTTTTTTTCGTTCAAGGGGAAAAATAAGTGTTTTGGTGTCAGAAAAGGGGGATTTTGTTTTTGAAAACCTGGGAACACTGCGTTGTTCTCAGTCTAATTAATGATATTCCAGAACTAAAACCACAAATTTAACCTCCCACAGATCCATTAAATAATCACCGTGTCTAATTTTTGAAGTATGAGATCGAAATTAACGGTGTTCGCTGTCAAAGCGAATACAATGTATCAGACCTGTTCGATTGGGTCTTTATCGCTGTTTTACCGAATCCGTTTTCACTCGAATTCGAGCGCTTACGCATAAACTAACATAAAATTATGTATCAATTAATTTCAATCGATTAAAAATTATTATGTGGGAATTCTTTGTTCCGCAAAAGAGATAAACAAAAATCATAATAACTCAAAAAAATATAGACATCAAACACCTCTTTAATATGCGCTCCATAAACCATGAGGTCTTTACGGGAATTTGTTCAGTTGTCAAATGATTTATTTCTGTATTATGTTCTTTTAATATATTTTGATAATTAAATGCGAATGCGAAGGAATGGAGAGATTTTGAGAAGAACGGTTTCGTCTTTGGATTGAGCTTATCTAATGAAGAAGCGTGTTTATTGTTAGAAGGCTGAGGAGACTCATGATGAATAGGCTCATTTACGGTTTATTGATTTAATTTTTTTTTCTAAGGAATTTTAGGAGTTTGTATGGAAATTATTGTTTATGAATGAATGCGGAAGATTTAACTGTCTGGAAATGAGTATGTGGGTTTTATTGGAAACATGTGGTACCTAAGTGGGTTGTAAGGCTTAAAACGGTGTTTAAAGGATTAGTAATTTTTGAATTTAAAGAAGTTTTAGAACTGAAAATTATATCAGAGATTTCATTGTTTTTCTTAAAAAAAAACTAAAAGGTTTGAATGACGATCGAAAATTATTTAAAGACGCGTTCGATAAAAATCAATAGCGAAATAAAAAATTGCCTTTTGTATTCCTATCTTGTTCTATCCCAGCCGATGGCCACAGTCGCCAGTGCTGCTATGTGTCTGTAGTTCGTTACATTCATGTGCGAAATAGGTACTGTGAAATGTCAATGTCAATGTCTATTCAAATGCTGTGCAACTTCCCAGTGGCAAATTTCCTAATTTTCACCAAGGAATCACCATGCGATTCACCAAGGAATGGAAGCTTCACTCATGAATTTGAAGGTGAATCATTTGTTGAAATTTACACAGGGCTGTCATTGGAGTTCACCAAGTGAATTTTTTGGTGAATATGCATCAGTGAAATAATTGAAAAAAATAATTCTGTGTTTTCATTTGTTCTCTAACTCCGATGAACTGCTAAATGCTAGTTCATTGGTGAACTCATCCCTTTTTTGAAAGTTGAATTTTCCACTAATTTTTTCATGACTGAAAAATATTATGAAAATGCAGCTGTGAAATCAAAATCCACCAAATGTTAATATCAAAACAAATTTATTAATTAACATTTCTGAAAAGAACACAATATTGTTTTAAATAATAATCTGGATCTTCTACTATTTCTTTCAATTGTTTGCCGCTAAACGACTCCTTTTAAGTTGCTCTACACTCAAGATTCCAGAATACCTTTAAAAATGTTTAGATATTTAGTTTAATTTCATTTCTATATATATCGAAAATAAATATCTATTTACACTCATGTTTTCTCCTGTGCTATTTAATTATTATTAATTCACCTTTAAAAATAACTTAGGCCGTGTCTGAATTGGGTTAAAAGTGGTTAAGACTTGACGTTTGGTTAAATTTTGACATTTCGCATTGAATGAAATGTGTTAAAAATAAGACTAGCTGCGGAGCAGGTAAAAATATGACAGCAGTGGTTAAAAATTCGTCCATTTATAACAACAATTCATCGAATTCGGACACGGCCTTACACTGATGTGAACAATTCACATCAACTGTCTTTAACTAAGATTTCGATTGCACTGATTGAACATAGAAAAAAACATTTTTTTAAAGATCACAGAGAAAAATAGCGGAAAAAACCAAAACCATTGCGTTGTCACCGGTCGTCGTCGCGTCGTCGCGTCGTCCTCGAGCAGTAAAAGTTGAAAGTACATAATGTTTATGTACACGGATTCTTGCAGGTCATTTCCACCCTTAAAAGAAAATAAAAAACTATCAGCTGCGCTAGTAGCTAGACAATATTTTTGTTTCTTTTTTGTTCGTTTATTCTTCTTCTTATGAATACAACACACAGTGCTCAATGCCAATTGTGAACTCGTGAAGCTGTGCAGGACTTTTCCATACTAAAATCACAACGTTTAGGTATGCGAAGAAACGAAAGCGTTAATAGAACAGAGAAATTGTACAGAGGAAAAAGGGCATTACTTTATTCCTATGAAATCATTTCTTTATTTTTCCTCTTAAAAAAGTGGAATGAATTCCTTGCTCTTTTCACCAAAATTTTTCACCAAGGATGAAATTTGCCACTAGGATTGTTTGATTTTACATAAAAAAAAGTATTTTAATTTGTTGAATTTTGAAGCCAGACTGAACAGTAAATATTTTGACACTCCTAATCTTATCATTTCAAAGGTCAAATGTACTCCCAATACTCATTTACTTAAGGTGGAGCTACATTCCGTTGAGGACTGTCTTCACCAGCGAACTCGGTCCCTAACCAGCTGTCTCCAGTTTTGCACTCCAAGTAAATTGAGGTCCTTTTCCACTTGAGTGCGCCACCTGAGCCGCGGGAATAGTGTCGAAGGCTTTCCGGGGCTTTCTGGCTAGGTCCATGTCGTTGTACAACCCGTAAAGTTCGCTGTTATATCTTCTTCGCCATTCCCCTTCAATGCACATGGGGCCAAAGATGACCTGAAGAACTTTCTTCTCGTAACAGCCTAAGGCACTTTCATCCGATTTTGTCGAGGTCCATGCTTCTGCACCATACAGCAGGATGATGGAATGATGAGGGTCTTGTATAATTTTACCTTAGTTGCTCAAGAGAGAGCTTTTCCACTCAATTTCTTAGCCCAGAGAAACAGCAATTAGCAAGAGTTATTCTTCGTCTGATCTCGGCGCTGGTGATATTGCCCGTGTTTATAGCGGAGCCCTAGGTAGACAAACTCCTCTACTACCTCGAAATTGTATGCGTCTATTGTGACGTTTTGTCTTTGCCGTCGGTGTAGGGGACAGCATATACTTCGTGTTTTTCCCTCATTTACCGCTAGACCCATTTTTGCCGCTTCTGTCTCAATTCTCACAAAGGTGCCATTGACATCACGCTGTGTTCTTCCCATTATATCAATATCATCGGCGTACGCGAGAAGTTGAACAGATTTTTGGAAGATAGTACCTCTGGTGTTGACGGTGATGTTAAAGACATCGCACGACGTGCATCGCCTTGTCTGAATCTTTTTTTGACGTCGAAAGATTCCGTAAGCTCGTTGCCAACCTTGATGGAGCAGCATGAGTTTCTATCGTCATTTTGCACAAGCGAACGTGTTTGGAAGGGATGCCAAAACTAGACATAGCTTTATACAGTTCGTCTCTGTAGATGCTGTCATACGCGGCCTTAAAATTGATGAAAAGGTGGTGGGTATCTATTTGGAGTTCATAGGTCTTTTTCAGGATCTGCCGCAACGTGAAAATTTGGTCGATGGTTGACTTTCCTGGCCTGAAGCCACATTGATAAGGACCAATCAGATTGTTGACGAAAGGCTTCAGACATTCACATATTATGGCACAACTACGTTCCTCTGTAGTTGGCGCAGTTTAGAGGATCTCCCTTTTTCAATAGTATGATTTAATAAACTTGTAAAACTTTTCCAAAAAAAATTTAAATAACCATTTAAAAATTTACTACCGTAAAAAGTAATAATAAGCTCCGATCAGAAAGTGCATCTCATATTGAAAAAGACCGGGAAACGAAAAAAAAGAAAGACTTTTTATTACACCTTTAAAAAACGCATCAGAAGCTTCATAACAGTTAACTCTTTCAGTTGCTCAAATACACATAAGCCGATTAACATACAAAAAGTATAATTAAAAAGAAAACAGAACTCTTCCATCAACCATTCGCCATATCACAAATTCTTATTTCAATAAAAGTTTTAAAATTTTCATGGCGTACGTCAATTTCAAAAGAAAACTCTCTAAAAGTCAAGTCATCAAAAGTAAGCCGCTAAATCGTTCCATCAAACAAAAGTCTAGCAGTTTGCATAAATTATATTTTTATTATGATAAACGTAAAGTCATAACAAAATTTAGTTGCAGTCAAGTCTTATGGCTAGATGAAAGATGACCATTATGAAAATGATGTCTATCGAATTGCTGAAAACCGAATCGAATACAGGAGAACCGTTCTAATACAACATAAACTTGAACTGGTTTTCCTGTTCGAAATGGAATTATTTATCAGTACGGACGGTGTATGTCTTATCCAGGATGATGATGATCCAGCTGGCGCTCGATCAAGGAGAAGATTAACAACGTTGGTACAAGACAGTTGCTTATACTCTACGCCATGATTGGCTTATAAGTGTTGTTAAATGAAATTAATTTAATTGGTTGTCTTCATTTATTTGATGGGTTAAGACTTGTTTTTCTTAATCTTACAAGCATACACAAATACTTGATGACAGTTTTCCATTAAGGAACACCTCTCTCAAAACACCTTAAAGTGACTGCACCTTATACCAAAGCGCAAACCTCATAATTTATTCCATTTTGTTGCATCTATTTTAAGACGTCAACTCAACTGCACGGTCATCATAATATTTGTTCACATAAAAAGCTATGAATTACCAAATTACATGTTATGTTTATTAAGGTGTAGGCAAGAACAATAATGGAGTTGTTCTGTTAACCTGCAATGCAATAATCATTTACTTCAGAACTTTGAGTTGGGAATAAGAAATATGACCCTCCATTCACTATTTAAACGGTTCATCTGTTAGTTCAACACTTATATGCTAAACGCACCCATCGTCTGGTTACGCTAGCATTAAAATCTAGAATGTAGGCCACATTTTAGAACGTGCTTTTAGTCATAACACTTAGTTTTTTATTCTATTATTAATGGTATGAATGCGAGAACCAGTGACTCGGAAAATGGTGATATTTTATGACGTTCAAAGTGTGAAGTAAGACACACTTTGCATAAGTGGAAAACAGTGCAGACAAAATGGATTTCAACTCCATAATTCAGAGTTATGCTAGAAGAGGAGAGAGTTTTTTTGAGTTAATCGACCCTACGGGAGCAAATTAAATCACTTTTGAAAGTCGACCCAAAATCTGTTTTTCTCAAGCCTATTTTAATTTTTCCTTCCCTCGAATTAAAATTATTTCCACGAAAATTTAATAAGCACAAAAAAAAGGTTGTTGTGAATCAACATCATCGAAAAATTTTCTTTAAATCATATTTGCTTAGTTTTCTGACAATTTTTCGAAGCCCATTCTGTTTAGAGACTTCCTAGCAAATGTAAATGGGCAAAATCAAATTTTCGAGTTCGCATATCAGCTCTTTCGTTTTTCTCTTGAAAAATGGTTTGCATTATTGTTTAGCCTTAAGTGACATTTTATTGCATGTCAATGTCAACGGATTTCAATCAAAATACAATGACAGTTTTATTTCATAATTTTTTATTCATGAGAGCATCAATCTGATACCTTAAACGTTGTTTTGAAATCAATCAAAAATCAGCTTTCTCGCATCGATAAACAAACGTTTCAGTTCACATTTCTAGAAGTCAAATCACGTCCCACATCCTTGCTGTTTTTGATTCATTGCAGATTGATATCATAAACGAATAAAATGGCGCCAATTCACATTTATGGTTGGCGATTAATCTTCATTGCGCGGAAAATCTATCCAGCATGCCAAATTCTCCCGTTTTTGTTCCTTATCGTTGATTAAGGAATTGAAACGTGCCAACTCCATAAACATTTTGTAGACCTTCTTTGAAGACATCGTGGTCTGAATAAAGTTCTAGAAAATCAACACAAAACCGTTCAACAAGAATTCTCAAAAAAAAAAACTGTAACAAAATTGCTAACAAAAAGCCCTGCTTCCATTTAAGGACTCAAATACTGTATTTTATCAAAGAAACCAAACATAGGCTTTCATCTTTATTATTTTAATTAATTTCTTTCATTTCTATGGAACTGTTTTGATCCCATCTGATGTGATGTGTTTTCCTTTTCAGATCCAATAGCAATTAAATATCGTCACGTTCGAACAAACGTAATGTAATCCAATCCGCTGGAGGACCGTCATCGTTGCGTCGTCATCCATTCGGGAAGATCGAAGAACAAAAACCATCACCTGAATAAAATAGAGAATCAACCAACTAGGACGGCAAAGAGCCGAGGTAAGTGATGAAGAAGACGTTTCATTTAATTGACCATATATGCGTTCTAGACCGCCCCAAAGGTGTATGCGCGCATTTCGCAGTAAGTTCAGTTAGAAAATAATTGCTTCTAGCGGTCAGTAGATGAACAACATAGGAAACACAGGTGCGCATCACGTTGTTAATTTAATACTCGTCGAAATCAAAACAAAGTTTCAACGATGCGATGCGACGAATGACGATCGATGATGCTACTATACGCATTTGAATCATCTTCCTCATCTTTCGGTGACGATTGTGAGTACATGGGGATAAAAGAGGTAATATTGTTGATGAGGTTCATTGTTTGATCGCGACAACATTAGCATTGAAGTTACGTGAACGGAATGCTTGATGCCACTCGAAGTGACGACAAAATATGGACGCAGAAAATGTCTTCAGATGGCAAGGTCCATAGCAAACTTCTAGATGGTGTTGAGATAGACAGATTGATTACCAACGGAAGGGAAATTATATTCCCTCCAAACAACTTGTTGCCGTTGCTGGCTGATGATGGAGCTACACAGAAGTTATTTCCTCTTCCATCATCATCATCAGCAGCAGCCAGCAGCAGCATCAGCAGGAACATCTCATGGTAATTGGATGCACACACAGATTACATTGGCTGACTGCTTATGGTGTTAGGCATTTAATGTTATTCCTGTGATGAACGGATCGGGATCCTATCCTCCAACATGGTTAAGTGACTGTTTATGCGCTGAGGTATTTTTTTTTTCCTATTCGTTCATGTCTTTTCATGACATGTGGTAAGCTGGCGTGTGTTCGACATGAGTCCGCTAATGACTGCTGTTTGGTTAGTTTGGTTCATTTGAATCCAGCGGATAAGTGGCTTGTATGTCATTTTTAGCGAGAAGGAAATTTTTCTGCCCAACGGCTGTTTAATGGAATGCATCACTGGCTCTCGACTAGCCACAACCCAGACCTTAAAAAATACAAGTTCTTATATGTAGACTCTTAATTGATAAATAATTTACACATGAAGGATCTTAGCGATTTGTGGTCAGGTTTTGTTTTTTCATCTTAAGACTTGTCATTTTATAGATAAACATAACTCACGTCATGTCGTCGCTGCTCAACTTGTCGTGGTGCTGCCACGGATGGTCAAAATCAACGGTTCTTATTTGATGAGCAAATTTTAAGGGTTTACTTAAAGCAAACGAACGGTTTAATGTTGATCTTGGATAAGCAGGTGGTTTTTAATGTAGAGATTGAATAGTAAGGAGATTGTTTAATAGACACTAGTTTTATGTTAAATTAATGTTAGAGGTAAATGTTTGGTTTTCTGGGAAATTACTCAAGCATCAGTGTTGGAAAATTGTTTGGCACTTGTTCTTGTGTGGTGGGTTCGATGCCTTGAACTTTGCTAGAACTGTTTCTTTCAATTCCAAGCGATCGAAATGTCCTCAAGAAGGAAGGCTGTTCAACTCTTTGACTGGCAATTCCTTCAAAATTTGTGTGAGTCAATTCGTCTTTTTAAAACAAAGAGGCCACAGTTGGAAGACGCTATCAAGGCCTAAAACATTGAAAATGTCAGAAAACTATTAACTTAGCTGCCTTTCACTTGCTTATCGGAGACTTCACTCTGAACTTATAGCCACGTCCAAGAAAAAAGTTTTACAGAGCAAAATTTACTAACCGAATAGAATATACAAAACATATAGCTACAAAAATTTTTTTATTACAATCCGGTAAGCTTATTACCTTGATACCCAAAGCTTACCGTTCAGAAAATGCTCAATAGTGCTCCAACTCGTAAAATTTGCAGCTTCCCGCCCAGAGGATGACGACGATGTGGCACGAGACCACCGCAGCTATGTATGTAGTTCTGGCGAAATTGCACAGCTGCTGTTTAAACTTATTTAAACGATTTAAAAACATAATTATGGGTCAATGTGATTTACATAAAATTCAACACATAAAATTAGCTTATTCTCACATCATGATAATCACCTAATAAACATTTACACCCGAACAAGAACAAGTCATTTAATATTTTACGACCCAATTTAACTATTCAATTTATGAAATAGAAGCGGTTTCAAATCCGACGGCTCTGTTAAGTCGATGTGATCTGATATCGTTTTGCACCTTTAGCTGGCAATAAAATCGAACACCAACCTAATTGGATCTTGGTACTGAAACCTATTATTATGTTATAGAGCAAGTGCCGTTGAGACTGTAATGACGGCATGGTCACATACACAGGCAGGCGTGGCATCTTGATATCTCAACTATTTACTTAGTGCGGGATCAGTACTTGTTTATTGTAAGGCTATAACGTTTTTAACGATCGCTTTAAAGACCGTTTACTTAGCTCGTATATTTGTCGAGCGTTAACTAAACGTTTCTTGTTTGAACAAATGCCTAGACAATCTACGAAACGACAGTACTTTACAAATAATATTTATCTGGACAATTTTATGCAGTAACGACCTTTCCTTTGACAGACAGGGAGATTCAGCCCACTGTCACACAACGTGCATCACAAAACGCAGGGTTATCAGCACTGCCCTTGCTTATCCCACATCAAATAACTGCAAACAACGATGAATAAGCCTACAGGTGGTATCAAATTAATTGCCACTCTGGCGCGTTATCTTGGTGAACCAGTGAGCTGGTTTGCCTAGCCACGGAGCAAGTTCCATCGCATCGACACAAGAAGCCCGGATCAATTGCTTGCTGGTCCGTTGCCTCGATAAATTACAGCATATAGCTGGAAATGCACCAATTTCCGGAACACCATTGGAAGCTGAACGAGCACGAACAAATTACCGGCAATAACTTTAGCCGCGCACTAAACTGACCAAGTCTGCTGTTTCTAATGTGCAATTGCTTTGGATTGAAAGTGTGTGGTGGGTAGATTTGGCACTAGAGGGCAGTGTGGTGTGGATTTTAATTGTAGGTGCTTTTGGTATACATTTTCATTCAAAGCGGTGGCTGTGGCTGAGTCTGGTTTGAAGGCGCCGGTGCATGATCGCGAATGATGGTGTATTTATGTGCTAGACTCGTAATGTAATCGAAGCTATTTAACAATTGAGTAAGGCTGAGAGGGCACGTAAATGATGTTTGGCCGATATAATCAATGCGATGATTGAGTGCTTTAACTGGCTTATCGAGTGAAATTAACGAGATGAGTGGGCGTTTAGAGTTGATTTTGTATTGCTCGTAGGTCAACTGAGGAGGCTGATTGTCAATTGTGATGAAAAATTGGCTAAAAAAGAAGTGGTTTGGTTTTTGTTTACGATTTGAGTAACCTATCGTATTAGAAATACTTTGTCAGACTTGATTTGATCCCTTACGAACCAGTTGATAAACTGCATGTCTCCTTAACTACTAAACTAGTTAGAGATTAGCGGAAGAAATTGTGTTTGAAAGTTCGTTAAGGTATGAAACAAATTTTATGACATAACATTTTTCATGTTAACCTGCTTTAAATTCTGCATCACTCGTGGTTATCATTTTTCGTTTTTTCCAGAAATATTTTTATAATTCGAAAGGCGGAAAGTGTCAATTTCTTTTTACAAACCAGATTCACGACTGGACCAAAACTCCTTCCTATAATTAAAACAAATTATTTCCGAAATATTTTTAAGACTGATAAATCGTTTAACAAAGGTATACCCTCAAAAATTAAATATGCAATTGAATTGTTGTTTTGGTGTTTAAGGTGGCGCTACAGTCCGTTGTGGACTTGGGCCTCAGTCAACAGGCTCCGCCAGCTAGCTCGATCCTTAGCTAGTCGTCTCCAGTTTTGCACTCCGAGTTGATTGAGGTCCTCTTCCACTTGAGTGCGCCACCTGAGTCGCGGTCTTCCTCTCCTCCTACGTCCCTCGGGAATAGTGTCGAAGGCTTTCCGGGCCGGAGCATTGGTGTCCATTCGCTCTAAATGACCGAGCCATCTGAGTCTCTGGACCTTGACCCTTCTGGCTAGGTCCATGTCGTTGTACAACCCGTAAAGTTCGCTGTTGTATCTTCTTCGCCATTCCCCTTCAATGCACACGGGGCCAAAGATAACCCGAAGAACTTTCCATCCACTTTCATCCGATTTTGTCAGGGTCCATGCTTCTGCACCATACAGCAGGACTGGGATGATGAGTGTGTTGTACAGTTTTACCTTAGTTGCTCGAGAGAGGGCTTTTCCACTCAATTGCTTTCTAAGCCCAAAGAAACAGCGATTAGCAAGAGTTATTCTTCGTCTGATCTCGGCGCTGGTGTTATTGCCCGTGTTTATAGCGGAGCCTAGGTAGACAAACTCGTCTACTACCTCGAAGTTATACGCGTCTATTGTGACGTTTTGCCCGAGCCGTCGGTGTTGGGTGTCCTTCCTCGAAGACAGCATATACTTCGTTTTTCCCTCATTTACCGCTAAACCCATTTTTGCCGCTTCTGTCTCAATTCTCACAAAGGCGCCATTGACATCACGCTGCGTTCTTCCCACTATATCAATATCATCGGCGTACGCGAGAAGTTGAACAGATTTTTGGAAGATAGTGCCTCTGGTGTTGACGGTGGAGTTCTGCACTATCTTCTCAAGAACGATGTTAAAGAAATCGCATGACAGTGCATCGCCTTGTCTGAATCCTTTTTTGACGTCGAAAGATTCCGTGAGCTCGTTGCCAACCTTGATGGAGCAGCGTGAGTTCTCCATCGTCATTTTGCACAAGCGAACGAGCTTGGCAGGGACGCCAAAACTAGACATAGCTTTGTACAGTTCGTCTCTGTAGATGCTGTCATACGCGGCCTTAAAATCGATGAAAAGGTGGTGGGTATCGATTTGGAGTTCATAGGTCTTTTCCAGAATCTGCCGCAACGTGAAAATTTGGTCGATGGTTGACTTTCCTGGCCTGAAGCCACATTGATAAGGACCAATCAGATTGTTGACGAAAGGCTTCAGACGTTCACATATTACGGCAGAGAGGATCTTGTAGGCGATGTTTAGTAGACTTATTCCTCTATAGTTGGCGCAGTTTAGAGGATCTCCCTTTTTCAGGATCGGGCAAACAATGCTGAGGTTCCATTCATCGGGCATGCATTCCTCTGACCATATCTTACAGTTATACAGTTACAATTGAATTGTTGTAGTAAACCTAAACACACATTTTTTTGAAAATACTTTTTGTTTGTTTTTGAAAACAGTAGTTTTTTGCGTTTTCAGAATAAAGATTAGCTTCTACCTTTAACAAAGTGTGGGAGGTACTGTTGCTTTGTAATCTTAAAATTTATAGCAACTAACTTGCTTAAGGTCTACATCAGTCTAGAACCAACTCGGTTACAAGCTAGGTAAAAGGATAAAATACTGTATTTTTTCTCAACTTAATGGCTATTTCACTCCCGCACCTGACGACGGTGTTCCTAAAAACATGAATGTCTTCTCTTTCAACTGCTCAAAAAGTGAGGTGAAAAACTATCGATGAATATCTAAATTTTCTCATATCTCTAAGGGTTTTGAAAGCATTTTATACGAATTCCTTAGTTTCCGTTGCAGCTCCTTAATATGCTCGGTTCAGCACGGTTTCTTAAAAAAAAAAACAGACCGACCACCACAAACCTTGTAGAATTTCTTATAATCTTATACTCTTTAAATTATCCTCTTTAAGCTTTGAGCTTTGGATTACTCCTTACCATAAGAACCGTGAATATTCTTTCCGATTAAGATCTGCTCGTTCAAATCCTAATCTATCCACTTCTGGTGTACCCCAAGGCAGTCATTTACATATTACATCGGTTTCTCTCTGGCTCTGTTGACTGTTCTCTTTTTAACTCGATTTCTTTCATAACATTAAACTCCTTTTAATCCACCCCCACTCATAGTTATAAGTTTAGATTTAAGTGAGTTCTCAAGATTTACTTATAGCTTGAATCAAGCGAAATAGACGGAGTTTAAGCCCGCCACTAAATTAGATATTGAATTATGTGGAACTGGTGATGAAACTGAAAGACGTTAAAGTGGTATTTTTGACATTATTTTTCAAGGCATACAACAATTTTTCTTAATGTTCCCAAGTTAATAAACATTTTGTGTTTGAATTTCGTTGAAATTCGACTCACATTCGAAGTAAATATTTTTTTTAAAGCCATTTTTCTAAAATATAGCATTCATTTATTCTTTATTTGAAGCTTATGTCCACAGTGGAAAAGCTTTCTCTAGTATTTAAGAAGTAAGCTTTTTAGAGAAAAATTGGTCACTGTGGCGAATATGTACTATTTTTTTATGTTCTCTATTCGAACCTCAGTAACAAACAAATCAGTTGTCTTTTGCTTCGTTTCAGTTAAAAACTCATCCTTTTTTATGGTAACTTATTAAAAAAAACAAATAAATTTGCTATGGCTTAGTTTTAAAAGAAATAATTCTAATGAGGAACCGTTTCCAAAGAAAATGCATGAGGATTTTTATACTCGCAGTATTTTGTTTTCTTCGATTTTAAAAAATCAACAAAACGCTGAGGCAGCAGGGACTGTAGAAAGACGCTCTTATTTTAATGCAACCTTATGCTGTACAAGCCAGCTAAAAGGTTTTGTTTCTCTGTTAAAATTAGAGAACGTAAAATAAGGACTTAGAACTAATGGACGACACCCCTTACTTTTTCGAAATATTTTTATGGAAAAAAGTTTTTGGCATATTTTTAAACAAAATGTCATCCCTGATAAATCTACTCTTTAATAAGTAAGTCTGAAAAAATATCTAGTATTAAACATTTTTTAGCACATATCGAGTGGTATCTCGGCCAAAACTTTAGTAATGTTGGCTCTTAATGCATATAGAGTTCGGGGACTTTTCACGTAAATATGGTCTTTTGAGTGGCCCCACTTAAAAATTTAACGGTGTCAAATCTCATAAGCTTGGTGGCCAATTGACGTCGCCAAAAGATGAGATTAAGCGACCACGAAACCACGTAGTTCGTTGCCTCATCTTGTTAGAACCACATATCGTCCAAGTCATGACCGGTTATCATTTGACCATATCACTCCTAATTTACTGTAACCTTCCAAAGGACCAATTACAACCTTCGACCATAGAGCACACCAAACAGTCACATTTCCTGGATACAATGGCACTTCTTCGATTACTTTGGATTTTCTAACCCTCATATTCGGCATTTTGTATATTTAATACCCACCGAGGCCTCATCGCCTGTCTGTTGTTCCAACATCTTTAAGAACGTATCTAAGGCGTTGTTAAGCGATCCATTATTGTAAATGGCAAGGTTTGAAACGTATCAAATACCAGCGCTCTATAAACTAAACAAAAAAAACAAAGTTAACAGTGTCGAGGAATTAATACTTCGATGAACACATGTATGCAGCTTTGCTCTAACCAAGAACATGAATTTCGTCACTGAAATGCAACTGAAATTCTACCTCTTTGCTTGGTAGCTTAAAAAATGTAAGCAACAAAGAAACATGGGCTAAGGTGTTGAATTCTTTTTACCAGAGGGTTTGGTTAGGCTGGAGTGGCTGTCAAGTTGTTACTGACTCACTTAGACCTCAAGGCTCCATTTTGATACCACTAAAGAAATTACTCATGGGAGAGTAATGAACTTAAACAAATCATTTTGTACTTTTAATGAAGTTAGAGAGACATTTTGTGTCGATCGTTGCCAGTTACCGAGATAGTTATGCCTTCTATTGGAGAGCGCAGAACATGTACACAAAAGGTGTTGCACTGTTTCCTCTTGCTCCTTGTCCATGCAGCTTCTACATAAGTCGTTTGCGTAGACCCCTTGCCTCAAAGTATGTCTACCTATGAGGCAATGTCGTGTTATGACTCCAATTGTAGAGCTTATATTTTTTCTGTTCAAGGAAATCAAGCCCTTTGACCGTTTCAAGTCTATGCTTGGCCATATTTGTTTGGTTGCTAGGCAGGTGGTACCCTGTGACCAGCTAGGATTTGGTGATTCTAGAGAATATTGTTTGAGAAGATATTTGCATGCAGCAAGTGGTGTTCCTATGTTATGTCTTTGTCTAACGGTAGGCAGAAGTGTTCCGTTTTTGGCGAGCTCATCGGCTTTTCAATTTCCCGGGATATCTCTGTGGCCCCCGGCGTCTGTGGAGACAGACGCGAGAGATTTGAGAGTATCAGAGAGTTTGAGTTTTTATGATTTTTTCATTGCATGTTTCGTTTACATGTGTGTCAATTCACAATAGAAATGTCAAATAACAAAGTCAATTTGATTTATTTCCCTAGCCAATCATAAGAAAATCCAACCGGACCCCTAAGATTTTAATGTCTTTTCTTTTTTTTGTAAACAAAGTTGATGTCATTTTCCACAAAAAACATCTTTTGAAATAGTAAATCAATAGTATAACATTTACTATCATTTATTCACAAATCACACGACTTTGTCAAAAGCTAAGTCCACTTTCTTAAACAAGAAAAACTTAATGAATTATGAACGGTACACACTTGGCTTAAGCACTCTGTCGTTTTTCTCAAAGTCTTTGTTACTGTTTCGCTCTAACACCATGCGGATGCCCAAGATAACAAAATTTAACTGTGACCCAAAGCGACTAAACAAAAGCCTAATTTAAACACCTCAATTATTATATTGATGATGTTCGGTTAGCAGTTTGATTAATTCTATACAACATTTTGAGATTGCTTCAGCCTCTTTGAATAACTTAAAAGTTAATCCAAATTTTTACAGTAAATCATTTAGGTTTCGAATGTAAGAAAACATTTTTTTTCACGTCAAAATATGTAAATGTTATTTCAGACCTTCAGTTTGTGAGTGTGTATGGCGTCTGCCTTGTAATATATGAACTCATTTAAAGCAGTTAATTCATTAATCAAAATATTGATTTTTTGCTTTGTATGGAGAAGAGTCTTTGAGTTGAGCTACAGAACGGTACACACGGTGGTTCCTTCAAAAGAATAAGAAAAGAAGCTCCAATTTGACGCAAGTGAGAATTTATGACGTTCAGAAAGTTCTAAAGATTATGGAAAGGTTCGGGGAAGAATAATTGAATTTTGTATTTCTATGGGCTTGATCAATTTTCATCGCCAGTTCTAGTGAAGAGGAAAAACTAACGGCTGTCGATTTTTGTTTGTGATGTTAATTTCTGGGATTAGCATATTTTGTCGTCAACAGGTTGAATTTAAGTCCGTAACTAATAAGAGGGTATTTAACAGCTCGTATTCGATCTTCGGAGGCCGTTGATACTTTTGTTTGAATTTGAAACTGTTTCTCTTCTATCATTCAATCAATTGTTAACTTTACCGTTCGAGGTGGAAAAATAAGACATCCAAGTTCTTTTTCTTCGTATGAAAGTGTGGAAGTGAATGACCCAGTTTTCGAAAAATCCGTTCTTGGCCTAATTATGACTAATGAATTGATTTCTTGTTTTTTAACCTTGAACTGGAAGTTGAGGTAAAAAGTAAGTCTTAAGCTGCGATGCTGCTGGAGGAATGAAAATACCTGTTTTGCACTGCAATTACTCAAATAAAGTAAACGTATAAAGGAGTTGGCCCATTTTCCTATGAAGCGTGGGCCCAGTGCGTTCACTAACGAAATTGGTATCAAATGAAAGCTGTCGTAGAGCAGATTATTGGGGTGAAATATTTCCGAAATCGTTGGTAGGGTTTTCGAGATATTTGGGTTTAAAGTTGGGTTACTCTGAAAATGAATTTTTCTCATTTTTTTTAGAAAACAGCTTATATCGTGTGATCTAAGCCACGTAGGAAAATGATTTTGGTATCAAATGAAAGGTATTTATTTTGTCCTTTAAATATATTTAAAGTTATTTGTCCACCTCAACTGCATATTCAAATATTTAGTAATTACTTTTTGAATATCATGTTTTTTTTACTTACTTTTTGAGCAACGATATTTATAAAAGATCAACGGTGACATACAATTTTTTTGCATTGTTTTAAAGATTTATGTCTCGCCTTTCTCTCAAAAAAATTACTTTCTTACGCACTTACTCTAGGAAGCTTTTTTGTAGCTATACATTTTTCAATACTGAATTGAACTATAATAAATAATCTTCAATGTTATTTATAAAAACGTGATACTATTAAGAAAATATGCACCATACTTTTTCTAAGAAATAGTATGTGTAAGAAAACTTACCATTTTCATTTGTTTTGCTGAAGAAGTCTTTTAAAAACACATAAATAATGTTAATTATTGGTTTTTCTTTATTTTCTTAATATTAATTTTAATAACAACCAAGTTTTACAGTCAAATAATTCTTCACATTCTACTAAAATATCATTTAAAAATTCAGCTGGTGGTGTGGTTATATTTTCCTGGTGACGTGCAAATCCCAAATACCACAAAATACTCATAACGTGAGCGCAACAACCTACTGTCCTCGTGCCAACAAGGCAATTGCAGTAGTAACCTTTTGTTGTGTCGCAACTATTACTAACACTTGAGTCAGTTCTTATAATGATGTATATAAAATATATTTTTGACAAATGTGTCGAGATTTAATGCGACCCTGACTAAATAGTTATTGTTTTCCATTAGGCTTGGATGTGCATTATTAATTTGGATCAGGTTTTCACAAACTTCTATCATATAGCTTCCATTATTTTTAAGATGTTCTCCACAGTAAGAACGTGATTGCTTGAATTGATAAATTCCTAGTGAAATCTGTAGAAGCTCTGTCAAATCAAGCAAGGGAAAATTATTCAAATTCGGAATATGGCCATTGATTGGAAAAAACACTGATCTTGTTCTGTTTAGGTTCTCCAAATAGTTAGGAATGTTTATCCTGTTCAAGGCCATTGCTAGTATAATATACTGGCATCTTGATTGTCCCATATTAATGGATGAAACTTATTGAGAATTGCAGCCGCAATTTCGTCCATTAAATGAGGAGATGTTAAAATAAGAAATTCTGGCGGAATAGTTTAGCATCTCTTTTAAATCGTCCATTAACAACCTCAACAACCCACCTTACCATTTTAATACACCTCGACCTGTTTGCTTGGGCTGTTGTCAGCTGAGTATGTCCTTCCAAAACACTTACTTTACACATACTTTTTTAGAGAACACTACATCATAGCAAAAGTGATATGAGAACTTTGAGTTGTTGAGTGAAAGTTGTAAGTAATTTGTGGTACTTTGAATTTGGTCGTCATAAGGAAAATAAAAACATACTTCCAAATTATTAATCACCAATGTAAAGAGTGTTATTACTTTATCAGTATTAAAAAAATATATATTTGGCTAAGTAATTATAAAAAAAAAAATCTTCCTAGAGTAAGTGCGTAAAAAAGTATTTTTTTTTTTTGTGAAAGAGGGTCCTTAATTATATATACAATTAAAGGTGAGACACAAATCAAATGTCACCGTTGATCTTTATAGAGATATCGTTGTTCAAAAAGTAAGTGAAAAAAACTTGATATTCAAAAAGTAATTACTAAATATTTGAATATGCATTTGAGGTGGACAAATAATTTAAATATATTTAAAGACAAAATAAATACCTTTCATTTGATACCAAAATCATTTTCCTACGTGCCTTAGATCACACGATATAAGCTGTTTTCTAAAAAAAATGAGAAAAATTCACTTTCAGAGTAAACCAACTTTAAACCCAAATATCTCGAAAACCCCACCAACGATTTCGGAAATATTCCACCCCAATAATCTGCTTCACTACAGCTTTCATTTGATACCAATTTCGTTAATGAACGCACTGGGCCCAAAAGTGGGCCATGTCCTTTCTAAGTGGAAAAACTATTAATATTCTGATTCTGATTGAAATCAATAACTTCCAATCAGGTTTGAATACGAACTAAGAGTAAGCAACTCTTAAATCCAACCGAAGTCATGACAGTGTTTAATCTCAATGAAGTCATCAAAGAACCTTTCACTTCCAATTTTCCCAAAGTCTTATTGCCTCTATCGATTGCGTGCTGTTTGCAATTCAATTTGAAACAACCTCATCGGATTCTACAACACCGCTATTAATCTATTAACAAACTACACCTCTCTATTTTTCCGATCGAAACGGTCGGTGTTTCGTTCAATAATATCAAACAATTAATCTCATAAGCCACAGCCACCACCTTGGTTAAGTTCCACCGGTGATCACTGGATTCGAGAGTGGTCTGTGTCATAGCAGAATGTCCCTAAGAAAACAGCTAAATACTTTGCATGGTTATTAGTCATAAAGATTGTTCTTCTAAACTCCTGACAGTTTACCATGGCAAAAGCATTCATAAGCAAAACTTGCGTGATTCTCGCTTCCCGAATTCCAAGTATAAATCCGATTACGACTGTAATACATTCGATTTGGCCATAAGTCTTATGCAACTCAACAGGAACCTTCTTAACTGGGGTTACATCATATCATGTTCAATATCGTCGATATTCATTTGCGAAAGCAATCCTTGGCGATGCAGAGAAGAGGAGAAAAAAAATAAAACAAACTGCAGAATGAAAATATATACGTACCGCAAGCTCAGCTGAATCGCAGTGAGTTTGGTTTGACAAGCGTGCAATGTGCGCATGGCATAGCTGGGGTCAGAGAGGGGTCGAATGGGTGTATTTTTCACTCTTCGCTCATAGATTTCTTTTAGTGCTTACATTTTTAGCCCTCAATTTTGAATATTGTATACGTCCCTGCGTTCTTATAACGCATAGTTCTCCTCCTTTTATCTTATAAGAATTCTACATGAAGACTTTTGCTATTCAATAAAACACAATCCTTTCTTTGCCGTTCGTTTTATTTATGCATTTTTCCCTTTAGTTTTTGTTTTTGCATGAATTCGATGTTGTGTTTTTATTTCAACTCGATCGCCACCACCGCACAGTGATTCAATGTTGTATTCCATTGTACCTTGTTGAACCTGGGTCTTCATCGCGGCAGGAGTTTTAATGTTCCTTTTACCATTCCCCAATATGGCAATAAATTCCACAAGTGCACTGTTAACTTGGAACTTTATAGGGACATAACATTGTCGATGAAAAATTGTTGTCAAAGACGTCCTGTGCAAGTTGTGAAGTTGAAATCTGGTTGTGGATTGTACGAGATGCTGAGATTGTTTTGTTGCAAGTGCGTAGTCCGGTTTTCAATAAAGACTTATTTTAAAGCAATGGGGACGTTTAATGATGTTTTTTTATATTTTCTTTTGAAAGAGATAATCAAACGATTCATAAAAGTCCTTCCGCCATTATAAGAGAAAGAAAATAAAGTGTTTTCTAAAATCAAGTTTTTCTCTCAGCTCTTTTGTTTGAAAAACCTTAATTGAATTGCAGCTTGAAAATGATTGCAAAGTCATTTAAATTCAATAAAAATGCAAGCACTTTGCAAATATATGATTTAAATTGATAGAACGGGTGTTGCCAACTATTAAACTGACTAATAAATTACACTCTTCGTCTAAAAGTTGTTACTGTAATTACGTTTCATCAAGACCAATAAATAATACTCATAACATAACTGTTCACACTTTGTCCACTTCTCAGATTTAACTGCCTTGTTTATGTAACAATTTATTCTTTCAATTAAACTACTTCCAATGGTGTCTTCCTTCAAAGCAGCTCTTACAATGTTTCCAATCGTAAAATATATTGTAAAAAAATAAACCTTTCTAATACTCGAAGATTAAATGAATTCCCCAACCTTAAAATAAACCCCTCGCATACGCATTATCCTTGACATTATTTATGTCCTTGACTTCTGTGCAATCAATAGATTAGATTCACATCTATTTTAACGCGTTATAACTAAAAAATGTTAACATTATGGTCGCCTTCGAGACACATATAAAGTGATTCGAGGAGCACACACCATAACTTCCTATTGCGATCCGAAAAATACACGACCACTATTATTTTGTAGTAATTTAAAACTTCAAGCGAAGAATCGGCATTTGGCAATAAATATCAACCTACCTGGCCTGCTGTTTTTATGCATCTCTTATAACAGCACCAACAGCAGCGGTACCCATTTTTTTTTGCTGATGTTCCTCATCCTCATACACAGAGAATACGGTGTCGTCGTAGATCTTCCTGGATTCCAACGATAAGGCTGCGCGTAGTACCGCTCGCAATTCCGGCTCTACTGGATTTTCAACTTGCAAAACTGCACATTAAAAAAAAAAAAACTCTTGTTCAGCTGGACACATGCGCACTTGCACATAGCATATGATGCCTAAGGAGAGATCTATACCTACCCCGATTATTGCAAAGCCTAGGCGGAATTCTGTTTGTGTGATTGGTTTCTCTGTTGGCCTGGTCAGCGCCAACTTCCCCCCTATTGGCTTGGCTAATAATTTCTTAGTAGCTCATATATTTTCTGGTAAGCCTCCCTGTGTTCTATATATTACATTGTGTGTAGCTCCAGCCAGCCAGCAGCACACTCAGCTCAGGAATTCTAATCTCATTTAGAGCACGAGTATATCTTTTAGCTCTAGTTAGTGGCTGTGCGGCAACTCTGTATAGTCTTTGGCTAGATTCAGATCATGGAACATTGTGACGACCGACCGATATGCCAACCAACAAGAGGAGGCTGGAATCTTCGCGTCTGTGTCAGTTCAAACACAGTTAGAACCACTTATGTGTGGCACCGTAATTTATGTATCGGTCAGGCTATTTATCCCCGTGCTACATGTGATGCGTGTGCATATCACACTGCAACATCGCTCGCTCTTGATGGCGAATTATTGGAATCACCGTTTTCGTATCAATCTTCTATATACAAAAAATGCTGGAGCACATCGTCGTCGGTCGGATCGGCAATCATTGCGATTAGAAACTCAGCATCCAATCCGATGCAAGTTGAACTTTATAAACTGCACACAGGTGGCTATCGCACATACCTAGCTGTTTATATATCTGTGTACAATCTGAAAGAAGAAGCTCAATTATTTTATTGATGTGTCAGATATGGGACGACAAAGCGGACTTGTCTTCAATGTGAAGAAACAGAAGAAAAGACAAAGACAAGCACAAGCCCAGAGTGTTTCTGTTAGCGATTGTTGTATAACATGGAATCGAACGCGATGCTCACAGGAATTACTGTTAAGTATTTTGCACGGCATTTAATTAATGGACATCAAAAGCGAGACATTTAATTAACGTACACCTTGTTTTTTTGTTTTATTCCATTTAAAGAGACACAGAGGGAGCTGTTTGTTGTATAGTGGCAGTGATGGCGGTTTTAACGGTGTTTGTGGATCATTGGAGTTTTTCTTCATTTTCTTTGAAAATAAAAGAGTTCTGTTGTTTTGTGAAATAAGAACCGTTTAAAAGTGTGTTTAAGAAGGCAGGTTTTTATGACTTCATTTTGACTTTTTTCATTGAATTCAAGATTGTCTGTTGTTGATCGGGTGGGTTTTTTTCGTTTTGTTTTGTGGAATGGAATTCTTAATTAATGATTGTTTTCTAATACATTAAATCAAAGACAATTATCATTGTTTGTGTGTTGAATTGGAATTAGATGATGTCCAATAATGGCAGTGCAATTAAGTTGTTTTGTTGGGATCGTTTTTTTTTTTTTATAAAACAACGGATAGGCGTTTTTTTTTCAAAAAAGAGCTTTCTTTGGTCCCGAACCCCGGAACACTTCTAGAAGAAGTGAAACAAGTAAAATTCAAATATGGTCTAAATGTCCTACCAAAGTCTAGAGAATGAACTCTGAGCGGTCTCCGCGTGACAGGCTCCTATATGTGGTACCTTCGCTTAGAGGAAGGGTAGGGCAGCCAGCAGCCACAGAATGATCGTTTGAAAACTGTTTTGTCTCTTGTTTCTGCCAAAAGACTAGAGAATCAACGGTAAGCGGTTTCCGAGTGACGTCGCCAAAAGGCTCCTGTTCGTGGAATGCTTTTGAAGAAGAAAAACCAAGAAATCGTTTTTCGGAGAAGACTGCCTGGTCTAACACAGACTTAGAAGAAGTGCATTTCGAACATGAAGCTACTAGCTCGAAAAACTGTCTTTTGCGTAGTCCCACAGAAAAAATTTAACGGTGTCAAATCGCATAACCTTGGTGGCCAATTGACGTCGTCGTCAAAACAGGATATTACGCGACTAGGTAACTTCTCACCCAAAAAAGAAACCGTAATTGGTCGTGTTGCCTCGTATTGTTTGAACCACATATTACTTCCAGGTCATGGTCTTCAATGGCCAGCAAAAAAACCGGTTATCATTCGACCATATCGTTCCGAATTCACTGTTATTGTTCGCACATTGCCATCTTCCAAGAAATTTGAGCCAATGACACATTAGGCCAGTTCCACCTAACAACATCTCACTGAGATCTCAGAGATCTCAGAGATTTCTTAGGTGGAACAAAAAATCTCAGCTGAGAATTGAGATTTTTTTCTGAGATAAAAATTTTTTGGATTCGATTTCTCACTCAGCTATTTTGTTGACGTGACTGACATATGCACAACAACAACCATTTTATCTCAATGAGAACTGAGAATTTTGTTCCACCAAATGATTTTTCCTCAGTCAAAGTGACATTGAGATCTCAGTGAGATGTTAGGTCTGTTTGGTAACTCCAACTTTTTGCAACGAAGTACAACGAAGTAAAACGTTTTTACATTTTCCTGTTTGTTTACTCGAATTAGTTGCAGAGAAAGGGGAAATCGAGAGAGCAAAATATTTCCCCCTTAAAGAAAATTTTGCAACTTCTTGCAACTCAAAATTCTTGTTGCAAGTTGTTTTTGAATGTCATTGATCTTCGAAGAACGGGTAATTGACAGATGACATATTTATTTTTTGAATTTGCCCGTGGTCAAAAGTGAATTTTTTTTTTTTTAAGGTAAAAAAATGTCAATATTTAATTTAATTTTTTCAGTAGGCCAAGTGATCACAGACGGGCTCATACAACTCAAGAAATTAATGACTCTTTGAATAATTGTATGAACCGTCCACAGAGATAAATCGAAACGATCCGCCAAATCTCGGAAGGAGCATGCTTAATGCCCAGGAAATCTTTATAGTATAATTTGTGTTAATGTATTTCATCAAAAATTTCATAAACAAACCATAGAAACAGTGCTAGGTGCTTGGGTCCACTAACTATTTTGTCCGAACGGAGACTAGCATAAATCTCCTATGCACAGAATTTGTCACTAAGGTGTTCGAACAAAGTTTTGGAAACCCCAAAGTGCACCTTGAATTCTACGTCCGTATACTGCGGTACCACTTTTTCGAAGTAATTTTCGATGCAGTTTCGCCTATTTTCCGTTTTTCTTTCATTGTCGTGATCAAACGCTCGTCGTCGGTTATTTAGCAGTTTCAGTGCGAAACTTTTATTTACATCTTTTTCTTCGCTGAACGAAGAATCAGATTCCATCAACTCTTCTACCAAACTCAAAAATTTATTATTTTCGACATTTTTTGTTTTAAAAGGGATCTTTAATATGAAAACACTACAATTCGAATCAAATCTTAACACCAAATAATTTAATTTGTCAACCGTTTTGCCAAACTGAAAAAAACTGCAACAAATTACATCAACGCGTTTGTTTACTTTGTTGCAAGTTTCTCTCTTTCTGAGAGAATTTTACTCTCTTCACCTTATTTGACAGATTTCAAACAAACTGCTACAAAAAGTTCCCAAACAGACCTGTTGTTATGTGGAACTGGCCTATTCAATTAATATTATGACACTTCAGATGACAGTTAAGTTTGACACGTATCAAATGCCAACTTGACACCACAAAATGTTTGACCTAATATTTCTATTTGTTTTGAATAAGGAAAAGTAAGAACGGAACTAGTTAAGAAATACCAACAAGGTTTTACAGAAACTCATTGAAGGCAGCGAAATTTACCGAACTTAGCGAAATTTAGTATGTCATTTTTTTCCGAATTCTGCTGGAATGTTAAGCATTCTGTTCCACAAATTAAATTATATGTTGGAACGCTTCCAGCATAAGTTTTAAATTTTATTACTTTACACCTATTTCAAGATACGAGTGTCAGCTACTTCAACAAAAATCTCCATGAGTTAATTGAAATTTCTTTGAAACCACAAGAAAGTATCAATTACCGCGGTCTTTTGACACACTTTGTTTTTTTTTGTTGCAAACTGGCTGGTATTTTAATTTTTTAATAGCGTATAATCTTTAAACCAAGTAAAAAAGCAGGTTCTAAGTACCATATATAATGGCTAAGTGTTACGGAGCTTGAATTTGGACATGTGCATCTCATAACATCTTGTCCCATCGTTTCTCGCACATCATGGTGTATGATGGACCATTACTCAAAGTCTCCATAGACATTTCTTCACTTAATCATTTGCTCATCCTGCCCTCTGGAGAACATATCTGGCTTAAAGCAACTCCAGTGATCACCGTTAACGTTAATGCACCTATTCTAAGAGAGAATTTTCATCTCTCAATTTTCATTCCTCCTCTTTGGTCTATGGGATTAAGAATTATGACTCGGAGCGGACATCCTCGCCTTCTAAATAAAAAAGGAACAGCAAAAAAAATATTATGCAGACTCAGGCGCAGGAGGCGCATCAGGCTTACCCATTACATTGTGCCCAGCCCACACAGTCAATATGATCGAAAGATGATATATTGACATGCCTGGCGGAGATTTAAGTTTTTAACTGCCCACTAGATGGCACTAGGGAAACGACGAATGTTCACCGACCGACACGGGTAGAGTTGAAGACCATTAAACAAGTTTATGACATTAGCTAAGCATGTTTTAAGCCTATGTTAGCTGGTTCTTACAAGTTCCAATGTGTAGGTCTTTTTTTTGACCACCAGCGGCAGTTGGCTTTGTTGGCTGTAGTTAAGAATGAACCTTTAAGTAAAGGTGCATGTAGTATTTTTTTTTTGCAGTTTGGGTCGTTATCAGAGTCCATCAATTATATGTTCGTTTAGTGAATAGCCTATAGATGGTATACGTAAGTAGTCAATGTTATTATTTGTCGTCTCCTTGGAAAGTTCTTGCAAATGAACGTGATTGTAAGATCGTGCAGAGAAGCGCTTCTGAATCTTTATGGATAAATGAATGTCATGGCGATTTATGTTGGCTTCCTTTTATGCTTTGAGTCTCAAGAAAAAAACTGGCAAAATGCATCATTTGAATTGTGTCAAAGTAAAAGTTAAAGACTAAACGTGGACGATGTTAGTTTTATGGTTGTTTTAATAGTTTATGTGCTGCTAAGTACCCTACCGTTTCGTAATCATCAAATTTAATGTTTTTTTTTTTTAATGTAAAGAAATCTGAATATTTATTGGCAGCAATATTAACGACCGAATAGTGTTAATAGTCAGAAAAACATGAAAAGAAGCTTAAATGGTCGTTATTTAAAATTGATTACAATGTACGGAATGGTTTCTAATAAAAATGTTTAATTAAGATTCAAACGTTTACAATTTAAGCGAGTGAGTCTCTCTGTATGAACATCTTTCTTAACAATTAATTAATCAATTGCAATAAACCCAAATAGAATTTGTTTTAAAGCCGTTTCAGCAGCGTGATATAACAAGGCAACTGTTAAAAAATGTCATTGATTGGTTTTCCTTAATCTCGGCACATCGAAAAGTGAAAAGCTTCAGAAAATAAGCTATTTAGTGGGTCACTTTCTGTCGAATTTAAGATAACAAACCGAAAACGTCATTAAATGAAAGAAATGTACTCCGAATTTTTACACGCATTCTAACACCCAAAATGTGACGTTTCAAAATGTCAAACGTCAAAGTGAAAAATGCCAAACGTCAAAGTAAAAATCTAACAATAGCACACAATTCTCTTCAATCGCAATTTTTCTCAATTAACAATTTAATTATCTTCTCACAGATAAGCATTTTGCCCCCAAATGGCAAAACCATTCATCAAATCAAACATATCCATCATTCACACAGCACAGCTGTCATGTACAAGTTCCGTTCGATTCCATCTTCATTTCCTTCTACTTTGAAAACCGAACAAATTGCAAACGTCAAATGCTTAATCGAAATTCTATAAATTTGCTTACAGAAAAAGAAATATATTCCTGGGGCATGCACAAAAACATCCTTGTCAGGTATCATCAATTTGTATTAGCCGACTGACATACCGAGGCGCTGTCACGTGTTTTTCATTCGAGAGGCAGCAATTTGCCCAATGGTCATTCTTGACACGCGAAAATAGTTTCCTTTTTGCCAACCAACCTAAGCCAAATCTGTGGAGAACGTGCTCAATGTTTATAGCCGCATTGTACTGGCAATATTATATGGTTCCAGTATATCTCTCTCGGTCTATGTCAATTTGACATTTACATATTGATGTTTGGCTGCCATTATCCTTTGGTCACGATCGTTATTCTAATGACACGTACGAACAACAACCATAACCTACTTATCTCTTAAGATCTGTTTACACTTTGCAACATGTATTATTTTTTTAGTTTTTAGAACAAAACAAAAACAAGACTTTCATTTTTCGTTTTTTTTTTTTCATTTTTCAGATATCAAACAGTGCTAGCGCCATAATCGACAAGCGACGTAAACGTCACGTCACGATTTCTTTTGCACGCTTTCCTGAGGATGCAACAGTTTTATCGATGCCGCAAGCTAGGCCATCAGCAAAGCTGCAGCAGATAGCATTTAATTCATTCTCGTTCTTTTATGAGCGGACATTGGAAAAACGAAGACGACGATTATACGGTGACTGCAATTAGCATATCACCCATTGTGGATCACCTGCATCGTCATTACCCTTGAAAAGATATCGTTAGGGCTACAAACAACCTCTCCAAAACGACGACGAGGAGACGCCAATTTCTAGTGCAAGCCCAATGCATCATTGGCGTTATGCTAGAATGTTACCACGTGCAATTATTTACCGCTCAGCTCTGATTCTGATGATTATCGCATCGAAATTAAACTGCCAACTGGCAATACCGATGCCGGGCATCATCAATGTGCCACCGCTAGCCGATTCGGTTAGACGAGGTCATGGTGCAGCAGGGACGGGCTTAGATGGCAGTAGTGTTGTTGGTCATGGTCGAGGCCGTAGTGGAAACATCAACATTGCAGGAGATATTGCCGATGAGCCAATGTTGGGGCAAGTCATCAATTTGACTAGACAACATGATGGCGATGTCTTCCGTACGAATGGTAAGTATACCTACATTTTTTTTTCGGAGGTATTCTTTAAGTTAAAAGTCGTCAGTCGGTCGCCATGATGGAGATGTTGCGTGTGTAGACCAAATTTGGAAATCTCATTCCATTTATGGGGTTTGTATATTTAGAAGGATGCGGCACAATGGCTAGTGAACAAGTTGTATCTATGCTGGCAAAGAGGTTTCTGGGTGCAGGCTGGTTTTCCAAATGCATGCAGAGACGAAAACAACGCACAGAAGAGAAAACACATTTTGACAATCGTCTTTTGTTAGTTTATCACACTGACAGGCAGATATGTACGTTTTCTTCTGGGGAGATTTTATAAAATATGGCTTTGGGGCAGCTTTAAAAAAAAAGGATTGACGGAACGATGTTCAGAGGATTCCTCTAAAAGGGAAACCTGCCAACAAATTATGCTAAATTTCCTTATTTTTAAAAGAACAAATATTGTGGGCCTCAGCTCTTTCTTAAGTACAACGAAAGAAAATGATTATTTTTCTTTTTCAGGTTCAAAGTGTTACCACTTGTATCAGCGGTTTTTTGTTGACCTGACACTAGAGTGACAACATTAAATGTCAATCCTTTTTTCTCATAAGTTCTTCTGACGTTTCAACCTCTGAATGTATGAAATGTCACAAAACTATTCATAACAGTTTTCACCAAATTAAAGTAACAACAATTTATTTATAATTTGAATATCCGACCCCAGGTGAAATTTGATGAGATACCACCAACCCACTTCCCTGAATTACGAAAAATTACGACTTCAAAGTAAACAATTTCCACCCACAAAAGGCTGAGTTTGAACATTTCATGAAGTGCAGCAATCGATTGAACGATTAAGTTATTGCCATAAACAGCAATTTTGTCCCATGTCTAATAGGAAAACCAGATCATGAACACGGACATCTCAATTACAGATTACCGCCTACTCAAACGAGTCTCACAATAACAGCACCTTATTTAGTCCAAGTCTGAGTCCTCCAGATAATTTGGCATGCTTCTTTTCTGTATTTCAATTTGTATGCTTGACGATGTCGTATCGGCCAGAACCTCGAAGAGTTTGTAGGCGGTTCATTTTAAGACCTTTTTAGGTCGAAAAATTAAATGATTTTTATTTTGCGTGAATAGCTTAATGCATTTGTAATTGAATAGCCAAAGGCCGATTGGCATTCAAAATAGAAATGAAGGCGCGAAGTAGATTTCCAACTTCCTAGCCAAACAGTTTTTAAGATTGGCGTTGATGTTCGCTCAACAGCAAATGAGCTACCAACTACAATATTCAGCTGTTTTTATCAGTCATCGATGTTGTATGCGTCTATACATTGGCATGAGGTATAGTGATGTCAATATCCATAAAATGCAAGTTTTTTAATGGACACACTGTGTTCTCGAATTGAAGAAGACTTTCACACTCAATCTCTAATCAAACAAGCATCAACATCGAACAGTTTTCGTACACATTGTCAACCATTTAATTTAAAACTGCATATTGACACCAAATTAGCCTTTCACTATGATTCAAACTTTTCACTTAATCCTCATGCAACGAAATCCAACGACAAACCAATTTTCCAAGGCAGTAAAGTATTCCAATGCCATAAAAACAAAACGCCTTAATGCCTCGTTTAGATAACATTAAACAAACACGACAAATAAATCGCAACCAAACATGCTAAGCTATACAAAACGGCATTTACCCACTACCAACAAACAAATATTTCCTCTTCGGTGATGTCCGTTGCCGCATGCATGTCACACATCCTCCCAATAATAAAAAAGAAGAAAAAAATTAACATTCCAACCACACAATTGTCTCCAACACTATGCGCAACCGTATTCGTATTGCCATAATCGAAGACCAAAAGCCACTCCTTTGAGAATGGACAGACACATTGGTGATTCTATCGCTCCTTTGGGCTGGTTTTGGGAACGAACTATTTTTCTAGGAAAAAGAATACGAATTTTTAACACTTTTATTTTGTTTTATGTATATTCCTGAAGGCATGTCAACTTGTAACATGGACACTTGCGTGGGGCTATCTAGTGGAACGGCAGGACTTTTCGTGGCTGGAAGCGATAAAACTGGTAAGTAAATGGAAAATGTAGGCACTGACCGCCTAGTTATGCTTTATTCTAATAAATTTGTGTATTTGCTTTTGATTTTGACAGAATTACGACATGACAAAAATAAGGATACAGAAGGCAGTTGCGATTGTCGATGTTTACCATATTTACAAACCTACCGTGAAGATTTGAGAATATGCGTTGATGACATACATGGTAAGTATTTTTAATTTTAAAAAATTTGACTCATTTTTCATCTCTGCTTTAATTAACGGCCATGTCTACTTTCTCAGACACGGTAGCTAAACATACAGTAGCCCCGGCTTTCTTCAGACTGTCATCTAATAACTGGTGTCTGCTTTTCTCAGACTGTTATTATTAATGGCATCGAACTTCTAATTAAAATTACCGTCTGTGCTACCTCAGGCTCAGACAGTAAATTATCAGTCATGTCTGCTAACTCAGACTGTAATGTTACGTGTTTGTCTGGTTTGTCAGGCAATTTATCTCAGACTATAATCAGTGGTGTTTGCTTCTTGCTCTGCTTCGTCTGACATAGAGTGTCGTACAATGGCCCTGCTTCTTCAGACACTCTAAACTGATTGCAATTTAACAGAAATCTCTGCTTTATTCAGACTTTTAATAACTGGTGTCTGTTCTCTCAGACTGTCAATAATAGTATATTATCTCAGGCTGAGATCCTTCATGGATTGGGAGCCAGTTAAGTAAGTAAGTTAGTAAGTTATGAATAATGGCGTCGGACTTCTAGTTAACATTAGACCGTAACTTATCAATCATCATGTCTGCTAACTCAGGCTGAAGCGTAACGTGTTTGTCTGCTTTATCAGACAACTTACAAGTATTGGGTTTTCATACTATGGTGTCTGTTTCTTCGAATGTAATGTTGACATTGAAAACTCTCAGACTGTATTTTTCCACTGGATTCTTCTCGTTGCTCCGTAAAGCCAGAGCAACGACTTTAAGGCCTGAATCACATCTTTCGATAGAACATGTCTTGAAATATCAAAATCTATTAAAATCTCTCATAGAGCAAGCAATTAAATCCTTTTGACGGTTATCTGGGGACCATTGTCAATCAATCACTTAGAAAAGAAAAACACAAACCCATCTTTAATAGTTCTAGGCAACTCAAAGAATTCCATATACACTTAAAGACTCCAGTGTACTTCCACACTCACCCGAAGATGGTTATGTCCTTTAAGTTAAAAATTAATTGACAATTCAATTCATCTTTAATGACAACCACTGCATTCCGTCACCCGTAATCACCCATAACACCATCCATGGCTCCTATTTTCCAATCAAGTGACCAACACAACTCGAACTACTACTTGTCCCTAATCCCCAGACATCGACATCTCTTCATCACTCTACACTGTAATTTAACTGTTGCCGTAGTTGTAAACAAAATGACACTTTAACTACTACTTTGCGACTTCGATTTTCGACACGCGGGCTACAACGCAATGCACAACGCTAACAAGGCAAAGATGATGCAGACCAAGACCGAAGCATTACTATAATCCAACCAAACTCAAGAAATACGAGTAGCTATTAATTTCTTATTTGTCATAAAGGAAAATACCTGGAAAATCGTTTTTTCTCTTCACCACTTTCCGCAATGTACAGCAGGGCCAAGCATGGCAAATGCCACCTGGTGAAAGCATTTTGTTTTCCCAAACAACGCTACAAAACAATAGTCGACATCGGCATCATCGCAATCGCAATCAAAACAAACAAACCTCAGTTATCCCATCGAATCCATTCGAGCGCAACGCTATATCGGTTTGTTGCGCGATAAAAACATAACAATACCCAGTGTCACACAATTCAATCGAAATGGAACAATCTCAAGGTGCAGAGAGCGAGTCAAGAAAAATATTCCCCGCATGCTGGTTGTCCATGACCAGGTACCATAACCCCGATGGTCATGGTCCATGGTCACTGTTCATCGTCATTGTCGTCGTCGCTTCGTCTTGTGTTGTGGCCAAGCATTTTGCCATTGGCATCACCATGGTATTGCTCTGCAGCAGTTGATGTTTATCAAAACGGATAAAACCCGATACGCGTGCCTGACAAAAAAAAAAAAAGAAACTCGCGTCAAGATTGGTGGTTTATATCTTTGAACGAGTGTGTATGCAATTGTCCGGACCATTAGCCATATCTGTTCAATTATAGATTTAATTTCTATGGTTGGTATTCTGATCAGGTCGAACGGTGCGGCGGCGGCGCGGCGCGGTGGATGGGTAAATTCGTAATCCAATGACATGCATGTTGTTATCATCCTACTCTTTTGCCCTGAACGACCAGAACAAACAGAAAAGATAGTACAAGATAGTCGAAAAGAATATTATAATGCAAGATCTAAACTAAAAACTTGTGGTGGTGTTGTTAGTTGTTGTCTTTGGTGAAGCCAAATTCAGAACGGTATTATTGTAATTTGTATCTTCAGCAATCAGGCAAACAAGTTTCTCAACAATCAACAGATCGCATCATGGTTAAAAAAAAAAAAAAAAACACACACACATAACCTCATATCTTCGTGAGTTGAATTTGGAGTCTGCACAGTTTATAATGATGGCTTTTCGTGTTCTTAGTCTTGGCCTGTCTGAAGTCTCAAATATATTCATCTGTATGGGCTCTGCGTGAGCTCTGGTGTTGCGAATGTGCAATAAAAACAAATAGTCACAAAACTAGGAACAAACGAATTTAGCAGATTGTTGAGTTTTATAGTTACCTTGCGAGAGGCGTAACATGATAAATCAATTAAATCCTTTTTGGATAACCAGCTAAAAGTTCAGTAATGAGTGATGATCCTTAATGGATTTTGTGGTGATGATTGATTTGAATAATTTTATGGGAAGTTGAACATGCTTCCATAGAAGTTGTTTTGCTTTTTTAAGTTGGTTTCAGTGAGTTTTTTATGACTTGAAAAGGATTATAAACCAAAAACAAATTTAAGAAAAATTTGAATTTACGAATAGTATATAAGAAAATTTTGTCTTTAACCTATGTTTTGTTCATCTCATCGATGTACTTGTTGGCCATGAGAATAACACCATTGGTATCTAGCTTGAGATTTACAAGCTTTGACAAGAATCGACTGAATTGCAACTAATTTCAAGTGTTAGCCCAAGGCAAGTTCTTGACACCTATTCCTCGGGTGAATCGTTCCCTCCTTTGCAAGCCCATATAATTTTTGCAGCATGAAACTTCTGTATATGGTCTTCTCAATCGCACTTTGATCAGACATGCCACACTGGATGTTTTACTTTGTGTTAAAGTTACATTGTATGTACAACTCCATGAAAGGACTTATTCCCCATCAGTTCATCTGCTCAAATGGGAATAGAAGTTTGATATTTTACTTAATTTTTTGCTCTGTTTTTTATTCTTCTTTATTGAGAGGTTAACACTTCTTTAAAACATTCAGGTTGTGAGTAAGATTTCCATAAATGAAAGTGTCAATAATTAAGTTGTTGCAGTTATGACAAATTCCTTGTTTGTTTGAAAAATCAAAGGACTAGCGGTTGCTTGCCAAATTAGTATTCTTGATTCAAAATGTTGAAATTCCTGTGGTCTTTACCATTTATTGTTTGATTTCTTTTTAAAATGGTCCAACAAACATTTTTCTATATCCCTATTAAGAACATCTACTGCATTCTGCATACAGGGCACACAAATAGTTCTTCCGGAAATAAGAACGAAAACAATTATTGCAATTGCAAACATCCAAAGCTGGACAAATACCTTCCAGAATCTACTTTAGGATCAATATGCGTGCAGGATTGAATTCCACGAATCAAGCTAATGAACTTTAATGTTTAACAGCTGCACAATCCAATTTCAATAGAAGTCCACTCTATAGTCTTGAAGGCCAGACGGAATGCCGATGGCACAAACATGATCTACCACAATTTTTAAATGGCTTCAAAGATATGTCATTAAACTTGCAAGAGCATTTTTCCATCATGCATCCAGTTTTATTTGTATGGCACTTAATAAAGCACTATCGTAAATGGTATCGACCATAACAAGTGCATTACACATTAGGCTCGACGTATCAACATAATGTAATCTATAATGATCAAAGCCATATCCATATTATAGTGTGAAGAACAAATAAAATTACATAAAAAAGTCAAGTCTGTAAGACAAATACGAGTTCGTTATCAGACATACCAAAACCAAAGAAAAAAAAAACGTTTAAAACGTATAAGGCTTGTTTATACTTTGGTTCCAATTTTCTGTAATCTAAGCTTGTTTTCGACGAAAACGAATGAAACAATTTCAAATACTTGAAATATTTGTCAAGCTTGTTTTGGTTTAATTTGTTTTTTTTTTTTTTTTTGCTTGTGATTCAACATAAATTTGGTTTTGGTAATCTAATTCCGTAAGTGGATGCTGTTTTGATTTGATATCCAATTTGGTTGATACGAAATTCAATTTTGATCCATATTATATGATTGCCTTACATATTGCTTAAAATATCCAAAAAATGCTATGCTCTCCTCTCAAATCACTAAAAATGAGATCAAATCACATTGAAATGATCTAAACGAAAGAGCTGAGCAACGAACCCTTTTTTTTAAATTTTTTTTCTCGATTCAATTTGAATGAAAAATGATTGACAGCTATTTCCGATTAATTAACTGAATCTCTACTTAAGACGATAAAATTCCTTATTTTTGTCTTACTCAGCGAATAATCTCAAATGGGACATGTTTTTTATGTCCAACTCCACAAAATGATTTGAATTCCCATGTGAATTAAGTCCATTGGCAATATTCACTTGGAAAATATGGCTATTCCACTTTTGTGCGGTGGTCATCAACATGAGGACATATTTGTTTGCTTGAGTTTGTTTGTTTGGTTTTGTACTCCAGGTGCGAATGTTTTATGGACATGGGCACCATACCGGCTTGTTTTGCACTTTCCGCAGTTAACAAACGTAGGGGCGCTTCCAATGATGACATGTGTTTTTTGATGGCACACAACGTTCAGATGGGTCTTGAAGAGATTCTATAACTGTTATGGTTCTTCAGACGTTATTTGCCGCAATCTGGTTCTTTGGTCAATAAGCTTCTTCTTGGCAGGTTAAAGTAATTCAATTGGCTAATGATGGCTATAACGTTTAGTCAAGATAAAGATGTTGTTTAATTTCTTTTGAGAAATGTTTTAACAGTAGCAATGGGGAATTTGAGTTGTATGATAAGTTTTTATGTGAATTGAGAATGTTTGATTTTGATGACTGATCAAAGTGCAGTTGAACGGTTGAGTAAAAAAATAGCATCTACTTCATTAGAGATTCTTAGTTATAGACAAACCGCATGCTAAACAAACCAGTCCAACAAAATCTGCTACCCACACACACACTCCACAAGCTGTGCCATATGTATGTTTAATTACTATTATAGGCGAAGTAATTATGCAAGCAAATTTTACTTTATGTGGTAGTATTCTGCTTTTAAAGTGCCGCAACGTTACATATCCAACTTCTTACTTGAAAAGAAAACCAACGAAATAAAAAAATTGTTTGCAAAGATTTTATGACCACTTTTTTTTTGTACTCAAAGACAAGCATGCATTTGATGAGGCATCGTTAAAAAAATTACCTAGAAGCACTATAAAAATATCCATTAAAAATGCAAGCCTTCGCTGCAGTCAGTAGAGATTTTTATTCGTTTGATTGTATAACGTGTTTGAACACCTTCAGTAGGTAAATAAACTACCCAAGAAGTCACTTACAAAAACGCTCTGGCAACTTTTTTGACCCCACCGTGGAGTAATTAAGAACTTTTTTGAAGATTGCATAAACATCATTGCCAGGGCTATAATAAAGTCTCGTTAGTGGAAGAAAAATAACGATGTGTCGACATGCATTTAGATTTGAAATCTGTGTATACCTTTTTTATTATAATTTAACTTAACAATTACATAATTGCAAAATATCATTTACTTATCATCTTGACAATTCTTACACAACTGTTTAGTCAATCTTCTTATAATGAGAACCCCCTGTAATGGCACAAATTGTGATTACAAAAAAAATCACTCTCACTCTTTAAACAAACAGCTTAACTAAACGAAATGCGACGGACAACGTCGTTAAAAGACTCAAACACGCCTATTATTTCCGTGTGAATCATTAAATCAATTAAATCATAAAATGTTATATCACCACCGCCGCGACTATAGCCTACCACTTGTGATGGATTGGGGCATTGTTTGTAAATTAAGTTGCAGTTCTGCTTTTTTCACGTCGTCGTTGTGTCGCCACAAAGATAAAATTATAAGACTTTTAACTTTCGCTTGGAAAATCTTTATGCAAACTGCGGCTCAGTTTGAAGACTAACGCCATCCATGGCACAGCTGGCAGCAACTATGGCTGCATCATTCATCATCGAAATGAATCTTTCATCATTCTTTGATTAAGATAAAAACACACGACATGAATAGGGTGTCATCAAGGGTATTTTATAGAAAGCATTTAAAACTTTCGCAATACTAATTTGGCAGGTGTAATAAATGTCAATTTTGAGCAGTTAACATTTGGCCAGCCAACGATTTCTCTTACCATTAAGAACGGTTAATTTTTTCGAACATTTCTAACTTCGCTTTCCAATTTGTAATTATCTACTGAAACACCCTGTTAATCATTATATTCAGAAATATTGTATTCACACGCCAATAATAACCATAAAAATTCAGTTGTCTTCTTAATGTTGCATCGTTTCAACGAACGAACAACATTTTCATCAACATTTTTCTTTCGAATCTTGATTGTTAAACATTTTTATGTTTCTCTAATAAATTTTTGTTATTTTTTCTTTTTTCATGTACCTATCAACAGAATGCACCTTGTCGCCTTTTGTCAGTGGATCTTCATCGGAGAAAATTCCATTTGTATTTTTGCCATTGCGGGGCCAAATCATTTATCCAAGTAGAGAAATCAGTTTTTCTGGTAAGTTTCACTGAGAATGTTTGATTAGCAAATATTTGGTACTCTATTAAGCTTGAAATTCAAGTATTGTACACTTTGGTTATACTGTTGCTTGCTTTAATTTGTTTTTCTCCTTCGCCTTTGTAATGAAAATTGTTTTTGTACAGATATTCGAACACCAGTTTGTGCAGTGACTGGAGCACAATTCTTGACAAATACTGGTTGGGCTGATTTGAGGAATCCTATTGACACGGACTATCCATTTCGGATGTTTCGTGATGAAGGAAGAACTTTTCTACAGGTAAGCAAGAAAAAAAAAAAGAAAACAAACAGGAAAATATGTAAATGGAAAAATTGATTGTGATTAGTTAGTTAAGAAATGGTTGATGGGGTGAAAGTTTGATGGAACCGACATATTGTGGATATGAAAATTGACAGTTATGGGAATGGGAAAAATCAACAGGAATTAGGACACACTTTGGTTGTTGATCATAAGCGGTCTTTCTAGTATGAAAATTGCTTAATTAAGTCGTTTTGAGAAGAATAAAAAAAACAAGATATAATATTATGAACGTATAAAGACTCACGTCAACTCAAGAGTCAACTTTTTCATTTCTCAAAAAAAGACTCAACCAAATGTTGATACCTCAGAAGCAATATAAGTTGAGCTGACATCACAGACAAAATTAAATCAATTTAGTGATGTTTTCATATCAATAGAATAAAAAAATATAGACACCATTTTATTTCGTTTGAAGCTCTACCATTTGATGTTGACAAGAATGTCGTGTCGTTTCGAAACTGCCAAGGAAGACACCATTCCACTATAACAATTTTTTGAACACCATTCATCGAAAATCAATTTATAGAAAAGAAATTCATCCAATGGTAATTATTCCAAAACAATTTTTCGATTCTTTTTCAACTAAATTTTTTAAATAAATGGATCAAAATATTGGTATGGAACCACTTCACATCTACTAAATACATAAAATATTGAATGTTTCCATTTTAGTAGAAAAATAGTTAAAGGAAAATATAGTTTGCCTTATATTTAATTTTTAAATTGTATGGCAAACCTTAAAACAGCAGAAAATAGTACCGGTGAGTAGACGAAAGGGCTTTCTTAGGTCACTCAAATGCATGAGAATCATGGAGAACGATGTTTTACTTTAAATTGTTTTTCGATTATTTTAATTGTTGTTTGTCTTTTTTATCTCCCTATTTTAATGAAACGAAAGAACTAAAAAAGTGTACAAACATAGAGATGAGCAACATCGTTTATAAGCAAATAAATAAAACAGACAGACAGACTCACTTAGACCTCAATGGTCCATTTTGATTACCACTAAAGAAGTAACTCATGGGAGAGTAAAGAACTTAAACAAACCATTTTGTACTTTTAATGAAATAAGGGTACTTTTTGTGTCGATCGTTGCCAGTTTACTGGTATTATCGAAGGAGGGATAACCGACATAGTTATTCTTTCTATTAGAGACATATGTACACAGATGATGTTGGACTGTCTGTTCTTCCTCCTCGTTCATGCAGCTTCTACAGAAGTCTTCCTATGAGGCAGTGTCCGTTATGACTCCAATTGTAGAGCTTATATTTTGTCTGCTCAGGGAAATCAAGCCTTTTGACCGTTTCAGGTCTATGCTAGGCCATATTTGTTTGGTTGCTAAACACGTGGTACCCTGTGACCATCTAGCATTTGTTAATTCTAGAGCATATTGTTTGAGAAGATATTGAGGTGAATGTTAAACTGTTCTGTCATCTCATTCAGAGATAATCGACAGTCGTGGACTATAGGTGAGCTTGTGGATACAGACGCGAGGGATTTGAGAGCGACTGTCCGAGCGGATACGTATATCTTTGCGAGATATAACGATTTTTAGCCAGGATAGTGCCTCTATAATCGCCATTGCTTCTGCCTGGAATACACTGCATTGATTTGGAAGTCTATATGATAGACTGAGATGCAGTTATTTCGAATAGATACCACTTCCAACGCCGTAATCGGTCTTTGAACTGTATAAAGGTGTACCGTATTGTCTTCTTAGAGTCTCTCTTCTTCCCAAGAAGATCTTGAAGGGATTGAAACTTGGAAGCTATTATAGAATACCATTTTTAGGGTGGTATAGTCTAAGTGATTTCGGATAGATCTGAAGTTGTCTAAGATAGTAAGTAGTATGACCAGTGTTGTTACTGATCCATTGAGAGGTGGCTCTGAACCTTACGCATGAGTAAGCTGCTACCATTTTGGAGAAGATTTCAAGAGGTGTTAGGTTTAAAAGCACTTCCAAGGCTGCTGTTGGTATTGAGAGAGTGCTGCTTTGATGCACACACCTGCTGACCGCTGGACTTTGATAAGTTTATTTAGATTTACCATCTTTTCCAGTGCGGTCCACCTTACGACAACTCCATAAATGAGTATCGGTCTTATTTTCGAGTTGTATAGCCAGTGGGTTATTTTTGGGGAGGTGCCCCATTTTGAGCCTATGGCCTTTTTACAAGTAAAAAAGCGCTTTTTTCACTCTATCATCAATATTTGCCTTCCAATTTAGTTTTTTTGTCTAAAATGATACCTAATTATTTTGCTTGGTCGGAAAAGCTTTAGGGTATTCCTTAAATCGTGGTAGGTTAATCTGAGGAATTTTGTACCTTCTCGTAAAGAGTACTAGTTTTATTTGATGTGGATTGACGCCCAAGCCACATTGTTTAGCCCAATTTGTCAGCCTGTTTAAGGCATTTTGTGGGAGTTCCGAGAGAACTTGATGATGTGTCCCAGATACATAAAAAAAATAAATAGAGTGGCGCGACAGCTCTTGAAGAGCCAAGGCCTAAGTGGCTTACTCTCATCAACAATTCTCAAGGTGCGTGTGAAGAATTGAGGGGACCTACAATTTTACGCCGATTCCGAACGGCAAAGTTGAGAAGCACTTTTTCATGAAAGATGATACTCTTGGAAGTTTTGTCAGTTCTTCGCAAGAGGCAGTGTCCGTGAAAGATGAAATAAAAACTTTGGGCCCGGGTAGGATTCGAACCCACGACGTTCTGCTTAGCAGCCAACGAACCTAACCACTAAGCTACGGACAGATACATACATTGTTTATAAACAACCAAATTATATAAGAATAGCACAAACATCTAGATTAACAAGGGCCTGCATAGTTAAAACTCAAAACTGAACGAAGAAAGAAAGAGCAAAACCTTTTGCTCTTCCTTGGTTCTCGTTATTTGATTTCAAAGAAGCAGTCAGTCTTTTAATAAACACCAGATTGGAATCGAGTGATAAAATCAAGAAAGTCCGACGAAGATTTCGAAAATTTACGATAATTCACGATGTCTCTTAATTCTTACAGTGGCTCGGTGAATCTGATCTTCGTCAAAAAATGCAAGGGCGACTGATTGTCGTTCACATAATGTGCAGGGACATGACCATCTCAAAAAATGCATCGAAAGGTAAACAGATTAAAATCAAGACCATCATTTCCTTCGAAATATTTATTCACAATACATTTTCTTCCAGATCCAGGAAATCCTCCTAAGAACGTCTTCTCGCCATGTGTTGCATTCCGTGTCAACGGCAGTCCAGTTAAATATTCTCATAGTAAGTCAATAAATTTCCATATAAGATCTCAACTTGCAATCATTTACTGACACAACCGTTGCGTTCTTACATGTTTTTCTCTCCACCTTTTTGTATTTTTCTGCTCTGTAGACGTCTCTGAAGTACTATTCCAATCGGAAGCAACATCAACCCTCGCCTCAACATCAGATGGCATCATGAGCACAAAAGAGTACATTGTCATTGGTATATGCAGCCTCCTTCTGGGCCTGATTTACGTGTCCTCTGTATTTCTTTATTTGCACATGAAAAAGCGCAAAACCCAAGCGCAGGAGTTACGCAGCAGTTTAAACGATCTCGCCAACGAGATCAATTACCCCAAGAATGATCAAGTGACTTTTGGTGCTCCATTTCATCGCAATGGCAGTGTCTATTCGGCAGCTAGTTTAAATGCTGAACATCGTTTGAATGGTGGACATATCAAGGAGGAAATGGGCATTGTTAAGAATAACCCTCTGTTGCAGCATTTTCCTAATCTAAGCGATCATCATTCGGGTTTCACAAGTGACATTTCCAATTCGAATTCTGAATGTGAGGATGTTCATGATAAGATCAAACAGGTAAGTTGTAGTTAGAGAACCCCCTCTCCCGCCCTACCCCCATACATTCAATTCGATGTAACTTTTTGCAGATGCAAACGTCAGTGCATGTCCATAGTAATGGAGCAGGTGGTAGTAATGGCAACGATACGGTAGATTCTGGAATCGATCCATCAGCATCGCCGACGCAGGAAAACGAATGTCTTCCCGAGGAGAATGTATCTATTACCGAGGACATGATGAACGATGAAAAGATGGAAAATATGAAGGCAATTGCTAATGGTACAATTCGCAAGAAGCTCTATTTCAATCCGGCCTACTTCGAACCACATTTACTTCAGGTAAAAGAGAATGCGAACTGAAGATCGGTTTTTATGACAATTTTTTAAAAGTTTTCTTCTTCTGCACTTTCAGTCCCCACCGCCAGCTGCCATAGAGTTTCTAACAAAAATTCGAGAAGTCATAGCTATTGCTAAATACAAAATGGCTACGAAACGCTATCAGCCGTCTTTGATTATGATCCCCGAGGAAGCCCCGCTCAAGACGCCCTCACAGACTGGTTCTTCACAGATGCTCTTAAGTGGCACTTATGGATCGTCAACAGAGTGCCAAGGCTGTGTGACAAATCGTTGCAGTGGTCATGTGAAAAATTGTGGCGACAAACGCAATAGTATCGAAAAATGGCTTGAAACGGTACCCCAAAGTGACAATGAAGACTCGAAACGATCAAGTCCTACCGACCGTCAAAAGAATCGAAAGGCAAGTCCCCCGAAAGTACTGAGTGCACCGAAACAAAAACCTCCTCCTCCACCAATCTCGTCTAATGGAACACCAAAGATTATTTCCCACTCTCTTAAACCAAATGTCAATACAGTTGCTATCAGTATTAATTCGGGATCACCTCCAACAACTCCAACAACACCATCGGCCACTATTACGATCACAAAGAAGAATAGTGACAATATCTACGCGTTTGCTGAGACCGGAGGGGAGATCTATAATAATCCGAAATTCAGTCTACATGATTCTCCGTCTCCGTCTCAAAAAAGTCGCAACTCTTCGAATCGAGCCAAGACCCCCACAAAGTCTCCTAATAAGTTTGCTAATCCAAACGATCGAAAACACAATGAAATACTTCGGAACATGAAGAAAATGCCAGATATGGTCTATGAAGCCTTGGCAAATGATTACTCCAGGGGAAGCTTCCCAAAGAAAACTGGTTACACCCTGGACATCCCGACGCCTGATTACGACAGTACAATGGAGAAGAAAATCAAAGACATTTACAATTCGACACATAGTACAGCCCCGTCAGTTCCGACACCTGATTACAGCACACTGAGCAAGAAATCTCTGCGACAGTGTCAACCAGATTCGCCGGTTTACCGAAGACGATCACCTCAATATTTGATCGTCGATTATGAGACTGACAGTCTTGAAAGGCTAGACACAAAGAGGAAATCATCGAAATCATCGCATTCATCTTCATCGCCATCATCCGACGTCAGCTCCCAGCTCAGTCCGAGTCTCAGTACAGCTCTACCATTGGAAGAAGAAGTCGAAATCAGGCATACGATCTATGACAAGATCGATGGGTTTCGCAAGGATGGCGACTCGAACATTAAGAAGAAGGTTGCCAAGCCCACTATTGCCCCAACGCCAAAGGAAATAGCTGCTCGCATAAAGTATGACACGCCATTTCGTGGCAGCATGACAATTGAAGTCGAACATGAGCCGCAGAGTGATCTTGAACTGTCAACGGACAGTGATCAATTCGAACCGGATACTCTAGATCGCAAGATGAAGAAGCACAGTTTTTGCGATGTGAACGCCTGGTCGGAGCATTTGGACAAGTCCCGAAACTTTGTGAACTCGCTCGATGGCAAGATCAGTTATTCGTCTTTGGAAAATATGACAACACTGACTGATATCGATTCTGTTGATCATCGTTCAAACCAATTTGTCCTCCGATCGAGTAATTCTTTCCGCGCAAGTACGGAAACTCCAAAAATTCTTTCGGAAACTCCAAAAACTCCGGCACCAGATGAAATATCCAAGAAAAGCACCCTAGAAGCCCGACCTTCATTTGGGAGTCTTCGGGAGATCTACCAGTCAAAAGTGATCGGTTCGAACAACAATCGACCAAAATTGACCAACATCAGTTTCACCGATCAAGGTCGAATTTTGACACTTGAAGCCAAGCACTGTCGAAGACAACGAGTTATTCCTCTTGAAGACAAATGTGCCATGCCGCCAGACATTATTCCTGATGGTACAAATAACAATAACAACAATAACGATAAGCAGCCCGACTCCTACGATGAGAATCAGTCAAAAAACCCCAAGGGTTGGAACACCAATAATTTCAGTGGAACAAAAAAGCCACTAGCAACGCCGAAATATGCAAATGAAGATGACAGCAGCTGTTGTCAGGATGACAACAATAATGTAGAAGACGATGACCAAGAATCGACGAGCAATCATAGTGAGTCCACAGAAGTTACTGGTGTTTCAGATACCCAGGCAAATAATTCGGAAGTTGACGATTATAAATCGTCGGAAAGGAGCAAGTATACAAATCTCACTATGAGCCAAAATAGCAAAAGCAAGATAAACAAGAAAAAGAGCAAACTGGATCAGGAGCAGGAGTACAGTGCCATGTATCAGTCGAAGTTGAATGCCGTTCGGACAGACTACAGTTTGAACAAGTATTTGAACCGAAAGAAGGCCCATGTCGAGGATGAAGAGGATGAGAATGAACGAACTGATGATTTAAAGTCACTTGAAGATCCCAATAAGGTTGAGATCCTTTCGATTAGTTCGTTATCGAGTCGACTGTCTGATCGCACCAAGGAGATGTATAGAAATGCCGGAGTTCCAGTGGGTATCGCTTACCCGCAACGGAATGGGACTAATGTCCAGACAGTCTATCGCTGCGAGATGCCACCACTTTCGAACGGAATGCAGATTGCCATGGGCCTGAAGGATCGTGCCAAGAAAACTAAAGATCTGAAGAACGCTTGGAAGAAGTTTGTAAGCATGGCAGCGTCAAAATTCAGTCCAACGAGTAGTCTATCACAGATTGACAAAACGGCGAGCTTCTCAGAAGCAGCGGACAAAGATGACGGTATTTCATCACTTATCGATGATCACACAAAAGTTGGTAGTGTTAAAAGCAGTTCGTCGGCACCGCAAAGTTATACGAATTACTACGAGCAGCGCTATGGCCACAGACTGACCGATCTCGACAGTGGCTATATGAGTGCAGACTCAAGTGATGTCTATAACAGGCGCTTCTACGATCGGTACAATTTCAAAATGATGACAGGGCGTGATCGTGTCATAACAGTGGATACGATTGAGGATAACTCCGATACGCATAGCAGTGAGGATCGTCTCGACGCCCTCGCAGCCACATCTGACAGTAATCGAACTCTCGAACGAGTTAAAAGCAGTGCTGATGAGCGCGAAAAATCCGATGACGATGATGGAGACTCAGATAGAACACTAACAAGGAGCACTGGGCGGCGATCTTCAACGAAGCTAGTTCCAATGAGTATTTATTCTTCGGACGATGAAGAGCGGTCGCAAAGTCGAGCGTCTTATATGTCACAAACTGAAACTGAAGAGGATGGGGAAACATATGCAGACGACGCTTGTGAATCGGGAGCGGAGAGTGTGGAAACACATTCGGTCTTGTATAAAAATATAAGGAAAGCTTAGATAAATTTAAATTATCTTTTTTTTATTTTAAGGTTACAATTTTAGGGAACGTTTTTGTACATTTAAATGTATATAAATATTTTCTTATTACATTATTTTGTGCAATCAATTTTATTACTTTGATAATTTTTATTTTTAAGATTTTAAATTTTAATTTTAAATTAAGAATTAACGAAAATGTGATATTTTTCCGTTGTCTCGGCCGGAAGTGCAATCTTAGTTTTTTAAGACCAAATGGGTAAGAAGATTTTAGTTTGATTTAAATATTTGTCAAGCATTTTCTACACTGCCCGCGTTGCAATAAAACATTAAATTAAGTTTATTTTTTAATTTTAAACTTAGAACAATTAATTTTAGCTTCAATTCAGCTAAGACATCCAAATAAAAAATTAATTTTATATGCTCGATAATTTTGTATCTAGTTAACAAAGTGTAAAATATAACTTTTAAATATTTATATACATACATTATGTAGGTACTTATAAACTATAATTATTTAATAATCTTGGATGTATTTTTTTATAGAAAATTTCTTATGAGTCAAGTGCAATGAAAAAAATATTCTAAAAATATTAAATGGTGCAGTAATTAAATGAAATGAAATAATTAATACGTTTGTTTAGGTAAAGCAATTTAAGAATTAGAAAATTTAAGTGCTATAGAATAAATTATATAAATTATTTAAATAAATTAATTAATTTTTTTAAGAAACAACGAAGCATTTTTTTCTTCAAGCTTTTATTTGTAAGGCTCAAGAAGGGTTTATAAATTAATTATTTTATTTGCTGACAAGTTCAACAAACCGCTTTTGGATTCTTACAGCAATTAAGCACTATTCACATGAGCACGACCAACGAACGACGAATGAATGAAGAAAAGTGATTTTAGATACGTTTGGAGCCGTATTTCTTTACAAATTGTCAACAAAACAATAGAAGTGAAGTAAATGTTTGATTTGTGATGCATAAATTAAATTTTTAATCTCAAATATTAATAAATTGGAGAAAACAAATTTATTCGTCGCGAAAAGAATTGTAGTTGATACGAACTGCCAAACTCTATTCGCGTTCCACATCATCCACACTCCCAACGAACAAAATTTTCGCGCGCGTCTAGACCCTTGCCTTGTGTTGTGATTGTTCATTCGCGACGAACTAAAAACTCTCATGTGAAAGAAATGTCAAAATCGACGAATTTTCGTTCATTCGTTGGTCGTCGTTCGTGCTCATGTGAATAGTGCTTTAGATAATTTTTAACGTAATGGTTCGTGGAGGAAGAGTGTTGAGCAAACAAACCTTTTTAGTACCTACGCTACCTACCTACTAATGACAACCAGCGTTACCACTTACAAAAAAAGAACCGAAGGTTGTAGGTTCTTATTTTGATGTACAACAATATTACGGTTATCGAGAAAAGTTGTGAAAAATATCGATTTGAAATTAAGCGTAAAATGTTTGCGAATAATTTGCATTTTAGCCTTCAAAATTTGTAATCCATTTTAGAGAATAGATGTCAAACACACCTTTCTGTTTCTATTGATGTATCATTCGATGGGGTTTGGAAGAATTATTTATTCTTTCAAAAATCGTGAAAGAATCGATCTGGCTAAATTCAACATATATCATTACTCATTAGGCTAGTTCCACCTAACAACATCGCACTGAGATCTCAGAGATCTCAGAGATTTTTTAGGTGGAACAAATAATCTCAGCTGAGAATTGAGATTTTTTTCTGAGATTTCTGAGATGAAAATTTTTTGGATTCGATGCACAACAACAATTTGTAAGGTAACCATTTTATCTCAATGAGAACTGAGAATTTTGTTCCACCAAATGATTTTGCCTCAGTCAAAGTTACATTGAGATCTCAGTGAGATGTTGTTAGGTGGAACTGGCCTATTATTTCATTATCTTGAGCTTACTTGTGAGAGCCAAACTCAATTCCGAGCCCTGGTTGCCGAGATGTTAGCATTAGCAGATGGTGCGAAGTAGGAAGTATATATTCAAAAATCGATGTAGAACTACATACTTCGAAATGAGTAAAGTGGTAACGTTGATGTCAACAAACACAACGCGCAATCGCAACTAACTTCATTTGGTTTTTAGTAGATGGAAACAGGCTTGCCAGATTGGGCTATTTATCGGAAATTGGGCTTTCTCTTTCCAAAATTGACGACAATTTTGGTATGACAGCCCAATCCTAATTGGGCTATAAAATAGCCCAAATCTAATCTTGGGCGATATTTTTTCATTAAAATAAATTATATGTATAAATAAAGTACTTTTTTCTCTCTCTCTTAACATACCCTTAAAGTAGTCCGACATTCGCTATTTTAGTCCGACTGTATGCCTTAATGAAAATCGTCCAAATTTTAAGGATCTGCCCTTGGAGTTTATTCAAAAAAAAAAAAAATGTGGAAAATATTCAAAGTTTGGAAGAACAGTGGAAAAAGCTCCCTCTATTTGATTGGAGTCCGTATTTTCCCTCCCAATTTCAAACGAATTTGTAATGACAATGGTCATGAAGATGACAGTGACGATGATTCTGATGAGGATATTGCCCTTATAGACTGATTTTCAACAATTAAATATTAATTAAATTTTTATGTTTAATGTGATAATTTTTTTAACTCTTCTTAATTAAATGAACTTATTTATTTTGTTTTTCTTTGTTTTTTTTTTTTTTTTAAATAAAAATGTATTTTTGATTGTTCTTAAAATTTAAATAAATTGTGAAGTTATCAGAAATGTTTTTTTTTTTTTTTTTAATTGGTATTGGGCTAGTATTTGGGCTTATTTTTCGACTGTAATTTTGGGCTACAATTTTTTTCAAATTGGGCTATGGAACTAGTTCAGGAATCAGGACCTAGCAACCCTGGATGGAAATGGAACTATGGAAGTCAGCTTTTATTTTAACCGTTATTCAATCAAGAACGTAATTTAAAATTCTAATTCTAATAAGTAATAACAGATAATGGATTGCCTAGCAATTCAACAAAACGTTAAAATTATTAAAACTTACTAATTCAAACGTAGTTACTTTTTTCGAGCATTAAGAGATGATTATGGTCTTCACCATCGGCCGACTACGCAAGCTATAGATAAAATTGTCAAGAAATTCGAAGAGAGTGGAGTTGCAAGAACAAGTGTTGCTGATGGATGATCAGAAAAAATTGATTTCCCGGTATTCGCAGCAATCGAACGTGTCGCACAACTCATCACTCTACCTCAGTATGGCGTATTTTGCATGTGGACTTGCATATCCATCCTTGGGTGTTGGAACAACAGACAATAAACACCGATTATTCTTTAGCAATGAGACACATTTATCACTCGATATAAACAAACAAAATTGCCGTATATGGGGCTCAGAAAACCAAAAAGTGATCGAAGAGGTATCATTGCATTCAGAAAAAGGGACTGATTGGTGTACTCAATGGTCGAAAGTTGTCATTGGTCCGTATTTCATCGAAGATGCCAATGGACGGACGGTTACAGTCAATTCGGGCGATATGGACGAATGATTACCGATTTTTCTTGTCTTTGACGATATGTGGTTACAGCAAGACGAAGCAACAAGCCACACACCATGACCAATTGTGGCTTTTCTTGCGTGAGAAGTTTCCTAGTCGTGTAATTTCCCGTTTTGGTGGCGTCAATTGGCCACCAGGATCATGCGATTTGACACCGTTAGATTATTTGTGGGGCAAAGCAAAAGTCCGTGCTTAAGCGAATAGCCCTGGTGGTGATTTAAAATCACCTCAAAAGAATCACATACTGCGAAAACTCCCGAGGGATCTATTTGAATGATATTTTTCATACTTATTGACAAAGTCCAAACAGTTTACCCTCGACGCAGTTTCTCCTGTCAAATGATTAAAATATAAGCAGAATTGGATATAGTTTTTATTTAAGAATATTCTAAGCCACATTACACCGCCAAAATGTTTGCAACCTGCTCAGGAGTCTTCGAAAATACCGTCTCTGCATTTTCAAAACCATTCGCCGGATCGTGCACCCTCTCGTAAATCTGTTTGTAAATCGTTACAATTACATTAAAAGCTCTCTTTTGCACAGTGGCGCGATGATTGCTTGACAAGAGCAACTGAATTTGTGGCAACAGCAAAATGTCAGGCATTTCCAGAAAGGCATCCATCTTGCTCATGAAAATCTTCAGCAAATTCGCTTCGATTTTGTTTTGATTATTCTGAAGAATTGTATAAATTGGGCCGAGGTTCAAATTAGCTACTAGCGAGGAGGCCTGCTCCGAGGTAAGAGTATCCATTTGAGCCTCGGATTGGGCTTGCAGACGTTCGACACGATCGTCCATGTACTCGTAGACGGCCAGAGTACTTTGCATGTGATAAAGACAATTGAGAAGATAGACAGCCATGTCGACTGTTGGCAAATGGGATGCGGATTCCTGCACCGATTGCATTAAAGGATCAATAACGCATGAGACGATTTTGATAATGTCGGACTGGCGTCCATCGACCATGGTGGCAACGGAAAGGATCTCTTTGAGGATGTTCAAGAGTCGACCCACGGAAGTTGGAGGAACCAGATCACGCTGAGGTGGTTCCAAGCCCATGACATGGGAAGCTGGACGCTGAAGAATTGCCTTCACTTGACTGGACAGTGAGTTGAGGTAGACCTGTTCACTGAATTTCTGAAGATCGCTGATACATTGTTCCAGGGCTCCTCCCTTGACGACCTTAATAAAAGAAACACATTTAAAATGATGAAAAAGTCATGGAAGGTTCCAAACCTGGTTAATTGTGTGCTGATAGAATCGAAGAAGATTCGACAGAGCAAAGAGGATTATTGTGTCTTTCTCCGAGTTCAAAATTGTCTCCACTCGGACCTTCAAAGGATGACAAACACCATCGGCAATGTGAGCCAACGCCGTTTGGATTTGATCAGACAAATCTAAAAACGATAGTTGCTTGAAGAACGCTGAAGAGTTTGTCATTGTAATCTTACCATTTTTATCGCATTTCTTGACTAAAATCATCAAATTCTCTTTTTCATTTGGAATCGCTTGATGCAGCCAAGCAAACATGTCCCCAATATACCGCTTCGGGTCGTGAGCAAGCATTTCAATGGGTTTCGGATTACCATTGGGTCCTCCAACTGTCAACGCATCGATGAACATCCTGACCAGAACTGCTCGTCTTGAAATGGCATACTCGTCAATTACGTACCTTCAAAGACAATGTCCTGAAAACTCGACTTAAACAGAAAAGTTGTTGGGAATCTTACTTAAACAAAACTGGACGATCTTGAAGACGGTTCATGGCTTCCACGACTAGTCCCCCGATTTCGTTATTATTCAAATTCCTGCAATGGTTCTGAGTCCATCGATACAGACGTTCCAGAGCACCCTCCTGATGCAGCGTCATTTCCTCCATGATGTCTAGTGCGGCTGTCTGATATCCACACTGCATTAGAACTCTGCAATCTGAATGAATGGCCTGTACACGATCGAGAACTTTAAAGAAATCTCCAACAATCGGTGCATCGCGTGTTGTTCCGTACAACATCTGGTGTTCCGGGACACTTAGCTGGAAACGGCTTAAAAACGCTTCGGCAATTTGTTGATGAACCTGCAATTTGCTTCGTTCTTCCTGTAACGAATTTGTTTGTGTGATCAGATCGTGGGTGAGGGCTTTGGAGTTTTCGAGGTCTTCTTTCATTGTGCGCACAGAATTAGCCATTGTATCGATTTCTATGCAGACATCATCCAGAGACAATTTAACTTCACGGAATGCATTTAGGAATGTCTCGTTGATGCTAACACTTCGTTTTTCAATTTGGCTGCGAAGATTACGACGATTTTGGAGTGTGTTGTCGGTGAAAAAGCTCGACAAGTCGGCAAGTGCTTCAAGAGTGTCCTGTAATGAAGAATATGGTTTGAACTCTTTATGGGAATGAAAATATTTGTTATTACCTTGTCTGTATCCAGGCGTGTTTCTAGAATTTTGTTCACCCTTTTTTGGATACGATCTTCCTCTGCTGCTGATAATTCACTCATTTTTTTAAAATTGTATTAAATTTTTCAGAAATTTAAAAACAAACTAGGATTCGGGCGACGTCAACAACAAACTGTCAGCTGTTTGTCAGTTTTGAAGAATAAACAACTTCCCAACCTCAATTCTAAGGAAACTGAATGCATCCAGATGGTATAACGAATATGGTAGAAAAAACAATTGTGTTTGAATTTAATTTTCAACTTTAAGGTTCTTAATTCATAATTTTTATTAATCCCTTAAATTAATTGATCCACTAAAAATGATTTGTTCTATAAGCAATGATCACTGCAAGACAAATTTCATATACAAACATATGTAGTAAAGATTTTTCTTTGATACTCGTCTTCAGAGTGCTGGACTCTGCCGTTTGGACAGTCATATCCAACAATGCCCCACAATTTGACATCTAAACGTTTTGATTTTGACATTTCTTGTTTTCTTTCCAAAAGTTGTAATCTTTCAACAAAAAACCATCAGATATTTATCAAATTTTAACTAAAGTTTATTCAGATTTCAGAATGAGTAAATCAGCATTAGCAAGCTTAACAGCTCAATACACAGATTCCGAAAACGAGGACGACAACCAGGATGATGGAAGTTCAGAATCCGGACAGTCAACCCCATCTCAAGTTGTAAGTTCGTCATCGATAAATCCATATCCAGATTTTCAACCAACTTTCTTTGCTTAATTCCAGCAAATTCCTCCTCCAAAACCACAGAAAACCACTCCCGTACCAACTCCAGAAAAATCCAAACGCCATAAATCGCTGCGTCTCGTAAGCTACCAAGACGATACAATAGTTTCCGATGAAGAGGAAACCGAAAGCGAAGAAGAAAACGAAGTTACAATTCCGGAAAAGAAAACTGAAGAAAAACCCCCTCCACCCGAAGAATCAACCAAGATGGAAGTAGATATCGAAGAATCGGCGAATGGAAAGTCACCCAAAAAAGAAGCTAAAGTCGATAAATACGCTCACTATGGCTTCTCTCTGCCGCCAGAACCAAAGGGCAAGCCAAGTCCGGAACTAGTGGAGAAAATCGGACATTTGTATGACAAAATGGAAGACAGTAACATGGATATGAATCGTATCATTCAAGAGCGGAAAGACTTTCGAAATCCCAGTATTTATGAGAAACTGATTTCGTTTTGTGATATCAACGAATTCGGAACGAATTATCCGCCAGAGATGTATGATCCCTTGCAATGGGGTCCAGAGAGTTTTTATGAAGAGCTTGCTAAGGCGCAGAAAGTAGAGATGACCAAACGACAAAAGGAGAAGAAAGACAGTGATAAGATCGAACAAGCAACGGCGGCAGCGAGGAAGGTAGAGGAAGAAGCTAAAAAGAGGTATTATCTGATTTTTGTTTAGACCCTTCAGAATGATAATTAATAGAAATAATTTATTTGCTTAGGAAATCTAAGTGGGATCAACCAGCTCCGGTTAAGACAGCTCCACCAGCTTTGACAACAACAGTCACGGGAACAAAGGGAACGGTTATTTCTGCTTTTGGTTCACTTCCAAAGAAACCTGTGGCTTAGATTACTAGAACCAGTTTAATAAATTAATAATATAAGTAATACGCAAAGTTTCTTCTTTATCCGATTTGAAACTGTACAGGAACCCAGCTTGAGCCAGCGGAGTTTCCATTTATCGGGACTAGAATCTGGCGGTATCGAGATTTATTTTCAATACGGACGAGCCAGTTCAGTCGTAGCGTTGTATTTCTGGACCAATCAACTTCCTAAAGTTCTCGTCTATTTTATTTCTATTCACCCTTTTTGCATACTCAGAAGCAGATTCGTGGAAGGTTTTTGTCCTTCTAAAGTACCCCTACCTTGTACCTGTATCACTTCGCATAGTAATGGTTAAACCAAAGTCTCATACAACACGACTGGGATCTGGGAATATTGAACCCGAACTATAGGACTCAATTGACAATTCCTTCTATACCCAATTAAATATTTCTTTCCCTTCAACAAGGCATATGTTCGATAATACATTTCATAAAATTACAGCCTCTTTTCGAACACATCCAAATCATCCATTTTCCAAATCCATCGAACACATCCATCAACCACCACCATGTTCACATAAACCTGTCACTTTTGTTAAAAAAAATAATAAATTTCCCTTAATCAAAACGAAATGGGAAAAAATATCCCGTCTTTCTCTCTACGGTTGGCTGCACTGCATATCCAAAAAGCAACATGTCGTACTCGTTAAGTTCAGTTTTTTTTATTGCTGTGGAATTTTTTTAATTTCTCTCTCAATTTGATGTGTTGTACAATTTTTCTATAAAATTAATTTCAAAGTTCATTTAAATTCTTCAAACAGTAAAATAATTTCAACTTTGAATTGTATTTAATTTGCAATTCTTTTCTGTGTGAAATCAAAAAGAAAATTATTTCAACTTTGAAAAAGAAACGCGAAAACGAAACACAAGCAAAAAAAAAAAGGAACAGAGAAGCAAATCAAGAAAAATCTTGCTTCCTTCTGCTGCGCTGCTCTGCTAAACTGCTGCTGCTATTGCAGTCCGGTTGTGTGTCCCTTCGTTCTGGACCTGTGGATTGGAATTCCAATCAAATTTGTTCGAAATTTTCCAAAATAGTAAAACGAACGCATCGCAAGAAATCCCTAACAACTTGAGATAAACCTAACAACTCACTGGAGCATCTTTGCATCTGTGCTCTTTGTGTCTCGATTTTTTTTTTTTTTTCTGAAGTTCCGAAGCTTGAATTTAACCAAAAGTGTTGTAGAATCACATTATGTTAGTTCTTAAAGAGACATTCACCGCTTCCAAGACCGCTGCTGCTGCCAATACCTTCGCCATTATTTTGTCCTCCTTGTCGCCGTTGTTGTCGTCGTCGTCATCATCTTTGTTTCATCTCCACTTGTGATTCTATAAATAAAAATTGAGTTTTTTTTTTCTGTGCTTCTGAATAAAGTGTTAAGCAGTTAGCATTAATCACAAACCAGAACCATCCAATCTTGTCATAAGTTAGTAGTTCTATTGTGTTTTGTGTATTAAAAAAGAAAATAAAAGTCAACCCCCTCGGGCTACCCTTTGAGTTGGAAAAATTAAATTCCCCCCGGGAGGTTCACTGGGATCGTGTTTCCTACATTCACAGTGTGTCTCTTATCCCATCATTCGCGATTTTTTTTTTATTTTGCTGCTGTTATTTTGCTTTTGCACATTTTCTCGTTTCAATTACTTTGACTTTGAGATACAGCACTGAGCTGTGAGAGCAGCACAAACGAGAGATACACCCGTCGAGTTCTGTTGAGTGTATCGACGACGTTACCATATAGGCGAGGGGAGAAGCAAAATATCCGCTGGAATAATAATTCTTTTGCTTTTTGTTTATTTAAAAAAAGTTAATATATTCGCGCGTCGCGCGTGTCTTTGTCTCTTCGTGGACTAAACTGGAAGCTTAGGACGGAACCCTACTCAATAGCAACAGAAATCAACAAAGTCATCGGTCGCAGTCTTCATCGTCATCAAAATGGCGGACTCCTACTATCAGGTAATTGTGGAAAAATGTTAATTCATCTTGGTTTTCAGTATTTAAAGACCCTGCCACCTGTTCCCATGGAGGAGGCGACAACGAATACCAAACGGTAGCCGTAGTCGTTTGTGTTTCTTGCTGTTTATGGCTGAATCTTCATCCACAAAAATTTGCCATTGCAGTGGCCAGAGTGGGAAATGGTATTCCATTGTTTTGGTTTCTGTTGGTTTGCTTCCTTTTCGTTCGTTCGTCATCGTCGTCGGTCGGTAGAACTACTGGTTTCCTGTTTTGTTGTGTTCCTTGGCGCTTGCTGCACCGAATTGCATTTTTCTTACAAACAGCAAAACGCCAAATGTTTTATTTCTTTTTGACGCAAGCGCTTCTGGCCAAATTCGTATCCCTCTTCGTTCTTTGTTGTCACTTTATTATTGTTTATTTTTCCCCCAAACACAAATTTCCCACCCAGCAAAAATACAACAAACTTGGATATTGGTTCCATCAATGAAAACGCGTAACTGCTGGTTACTCACAACCGGCAACATTAAAAAAGGTGCCGGTTGTGAGTTTTTTGGAGGTACCTTCCTAATGTCGCGTTGTTTGTTGAGGTTTTTCTTTTTTTCTTACGATTTTTTAAGTCTTTGTCTGTGTTGATGAATTTGGAGGCCCGCCCGGTGAGTTATAGTATACCTAGGACATGCGGAATGGTGAGGTTATGTTGTCTCTTGGCGAAGTCGTCCTTTGTTATGTTTTTTTCTACTGGTTGGTATGGCTCAAGGTTGATAAACGTGCGGTTTTTTGTTTAGATTTGTTTTTTTCCGAGAGAATTGTCTGACTCACCTAGGAAGAATGTTGGAGAGTAGAGAGTAGTAAAGGATGTCTTTTGTTTACGTAGCGCGTCTTCTTTATTTGTAGGTATTCTACTGAAATGTGCGAAAAGTTGGTATACCTTGCCACTCCCTGCTGTTCAGGGTTATTTTGAATGTTTAAATCCTTGACGAGCCTGAAAAATTTAGTTTGCTTTTTTTTCCAAAAAGTTCTTTTCAACTCTTAAAAAATGCGAGTTTACCCACAATTCTGTGTTCCAGTTCTAGATGAAGCAGCCAATTGGTTAGCTCTTTTGTATAACCTCCGAATGTGAGCTGGCGGTCGTTCAACCTTGCTAGCTAGAAATCTTCTACAAACAAGTTCCAGTCCCCCGCAAATAATAACATTTTGTTGGCCATAAATTGAATAAAATGACTTCCAACAATCAAAAAAGAGCACAACCTCGTTCCTCGTCTGTCAAATCGAATGCAATCCAATCGAATTAAATCTAAAATTGGACGCACTCACACACTTATCGCACGGCGAAAAAGGTACACGACACGACAACGGCACTTCCAACGTTACAAAATTTTGTTCTAAAAATAAACTGCCATGCCAAGCAGGCAAACTACAAAACTTAATAAAAATAAAATCGAATTTGCATCGGCTGTTTTGTTTTTATTTGTTTTTCTGGGATCACCAGCGATAAGGACGAGGGGAAGCTTCTGTAACGTTGTTTGCTTCTCACCTTCTCTTTCTCTATCTCTCTTTCTTCAAATCGAAATTTGGAACCAAAATCACACACCTGATGCTACGAACGAAGGAAGACGCGATTTTTGTTGGGATGCATTGAACGAAACTGCGGCAATGGAGACGCGGCGATCACTCGTAATAGTCATTTCTCGTTTGGTGTTCTGTATCTGTTTGCCCCGCAATCAGAAGTGACCTTGTTCTTGGCCAATCTAGAAATACCTGGCGGTCTACCTACACTTCATGCTTCAATTGTAAAGCGATGGTTGTAGATGTATTTTGTACATACGCTCATTGCGCAAATAAAACAGGTCCTCACATTCGTTTGCTGTTTTGCGACTGGCGACTGGACACACCGAGTCTTGAGATTGTGTTGTTCGTTGAACGATTTTGTGCCATAATGTAAGAGCTAACTACGTGGAAATTGTTTAAAGAGCCATTTTTTTTTTGACTAGAACCGGCCGGCTGCTGCCCCGGCAGTCGCAGAATACAAGTTCGATTTATTTTTAGGATTTCTTTCTGTAGATTAGTCTTCCTTCCCTATGACATTTTGGTTGATCTTTAAATAGCCAACAACTGCGAGCAATAATAAGTTGTTGGAAAACCAGAATATTTGTACAAAGATGACTTTTTCTTTGTTGAATTACAAGAATCTTTTGGTCTAATTAGTTTTGACTGTTTCAACAAAGTGAATTGAGTGTAGGAGGAAACAAATAATCGGAATGATCTGGTTTTAATTTTAACATTTCCTCAATCAAATTTTTAATTGCAAATTTAAGTTCGGTTCTGAAATAAAAATTAAATATTAGCTTGATCTTGTGGCAATTATCAACAATAGTACAATTGTACAAATGACTGCAAGTAAGACGGAGTTCATTAAACTTTAATCTTTCATTCAAATTTTAATCAGTGTAGTGCAGACTTTTGTGTTAAAAAGAAAAGAATACTCATTTGATGTGGGTAACTGACCTTTCGCAATTTGTATTTGTGTGTATGTATGTCATTTGTCAAACTAAATCATGAGATTGCTCAGAGCAAATGGGCGCGTTCAGTTTGGTTTTGGATAGCTTATGTTGGATAGCCTATCTATCGATAGCTTAATTTGGATAACTGTGAAGACACAAGTACAAATTCAGCTGTTTACGAATTTCTAAGCCTATACCAGAAATTGTTGGATAGCTTTGGGTTTGTTTGGTTTGAGAATCTGCCTACCTTAGTCAAAATGAACGCACCCATATACTAAAACAAATGTTGGGTATTTAATCTTCAGGTCGACTCTAAATATACAGTGATTACCAATAGGCGTTTTAAAAAGAACTGTATTCATTTGTTACCTCCGAGTGCTCAGAGCCCAAAATTTGAACCTAAAAAAAAAATAAATAGAGTGGCGCGACAGCTCTTGAAGAGCCAAGGCCTAAGTGGCTTACTCTCATCAACAATTCTCTCGGTGCGTGTGAAGAATTGAGGGGACCTACAATTTAACGCCGATTCCGAACGGCAAAGTTGAGAAGCACTTTTTCATGACAGATGATACTCTTGGAAGTTTTGTCAGTTCTTCGCAAGAGGCAGTGCCCGTGAAAGATGAAATAAAAACTATGGGCACGAGTAGGACTCGAACCCACGACGCGACGTTCGGCTTAGCAGCCAACGCACCTAACCACTAAGCTACGGACACTGCCGTACCTACATATGTATTTACATATTTTTTTTATCTCCAAGCTCGTTGGGGCTCGCTTGATCAGCTCGATTTAAAATGAACGAGCTTCATTAATAGGTACTGTTCTTTTACTTCCTAAAACTCCTGAAAACTCCTATATTCTCACACTTTTCTGATTGTCATCAAGGAGAATCCGGGGCCTCTCCAAGACACAGCCGATGCAGAATCGTATCAAACTCATCGCCTGTGGAGATCAGAGATCTTTCAATCTGTACAGGGCTGCTGTCAATGGCTTGCCAGAAGTCTGGCTGGGTGCCAAGCTCGACGTTGTTACAAGGGAGAATATTCTAAGAGCACGCATGATGATCCCAGCTCTATACAACTGCCCAAATATGATCATGAAACTAATAAAAATGAGTAATCAAAACCTGCTTACCCACGACTGGAAAATACCAAAGGTTGAGAAGGAGACAATGGCTTGCTATAGATCAGCTCTCTTGGTGATAAATAGAGAATCGCTGGCCGCGACCGAAGGCGTGATTAAGTACGGTTTCTACGAAATCATGGTTCGTATTTACAAGATAGACGAAGACTCGCTGAATGCAACCCCTCAACCGAAGAAAACGATTCAAAGAACACCAATATGGGTGTCAATGTAACAGTACATGTGGAACCATCGATCTCCTCAGCCTCTTACAAGCCATCCGACGTGGAAGCTGCTCTCACAGTCGACTATAATTCCGACATGGAAACGAAATACTACTTTAGGCATCACTCTGAGTGAGAAAGTCCTACTTCATTCCTACTCAGACGCTGAAAACGCCGATTAGACAGCGGTGGAGGTTGATCTGCTTAAAAGTAGCAATGCTGCGATTAGTTCAGATTAATCTTCATCACGCTATCATGGCCTCTACAAACCTTTTACTTCGGTTGCATAAAACCAGAGAGGACATTGTCCTCAAACAGGATTCGTGGGTCTCAAAGTCCACCGCCAACGGGCTCAGGACAATAACAGTAAACGTATGACAATGACAAAACAAACAGACGAGATACGTTCTAGGTAGAGAAAAAAAGTGGCGACTGGCGAAAACAAACAAAAGCAAACGTCGACAGTCTGAATGAATGAGTTCAGTGTCATTTTCAATATGGGAACTTGCTATAAAGGAAACACATTGATAATTTTGTTGCTGGAATTAAAAGATTGTGATTAGTAGAATATTTTGTTGATTGAAAGTTCTATCGCTCAGCACAACTGTCATTTTTTACTGGCTTTTTTATCGACTGCAATCCAAGTTGTTGTTGTTTGCCTAGGGAAATTTTGCTGTGGTGGCTACTGAGTAGTGAAAAAAAAACACCACTTATATCTGGATCAGGAGATAGCAAAGCAAAATTTCCCTTGGCAAAAAAAAAAAAAACAATTTGAATTGGAATCGATAAAAAGGCGAGTAAAAATTACAGTTTTGCCGGCGATAAAACCTTCAATTATTGAAAAGAAGACAGCGCTGATGGCGTTAAGTAGAATTTTTTTGCCACGCGAATCTAATGATCTTTGAACTTTTTTGACGTTTTATGTAACTATTGCCTTGCCATATCAATTAAATTTGACGGATAGAGTGAGGTGGAGCTTTTTATCGTACTTGATTACTGTACTGGCTACTGAGGAGTGAAAAAACACGGCTTTTATGTCGTTTTCCATTAGACGTCCAGAAGCATTCGGAAGAGTCCATTAGTCTTCTAAAACCATTCCATTGGACTGACTTTGACTGAGAAGAGAAGAACTCTTCCGCTTTGAAAACACGATCGTCCAAGGAATCAGACAAGCAATCATGAATTGTAGAAATTTACTTTAAACAAAAATTGATCTATTCGCGAAGTTAATAGAGCACTTGGTCGATCCAATTTGGCACCCTAAGGCTTAAGGTGTCCTGATCTGCGATATCCTTCCAGCGCAAATTTGGATTGCCGCGCTGTCTCCTTGCATTAATTGTATTCCAAAGAACTTTTCTTCGTTGATAAAAAAAATGTGTAGAAAAATGAATAGGCACCTATTTCCAAAGAATTTCTTGACTAGGTCAAGACATGTGTTCACTTGAATAACTCATTAATAAGACAACCAAAATTATAAAAACACCATGTCCCTGAAATTCCAAACTGTCAAATAGCTCTCCATCTAATCATTCTTCCTCCACTGCTCGAATCGTTAACTCCGGCTTTCATCATTTTACATTTCTACGAACTACTTTTTTTAAAGAACACATTCATCTAAATAATTACTTATTGCAAGCATCGCAATTTCTCTCCACATAAAACTCATTTTATCTAACAAGCTCAAAACGTCAACCACATGTTGCATGATGTATAGAACTTGACATTATCTGCCCCATATTCAAGACCGTCTAATATAACCATCTTGAATGCACTTACACTATTAAGATTAAGTATCACTTAAGGCACAAAATTCTCCGATGTAACAGTGTTCTTAAAGTCGCAATCGTATCACAGCAATTTATAATTTAACCAATTCCAAGATGACATCATGAAGATACATCACATCATCTTCATCAGAGATTAAATAAAAAAAATAAACATTTTTCGCTTTCATTTTATCAGATACACAAAAAAGAAGCCTTTAGAATTTGTTTTTCGATTATGTTGACAATAAATAATAAAGATTGCTGTCAGAGATTCCTGTTTTGAATTAGAAAAAACCAAAAAAACAAAAATAAAAATAATTCCTTTCAATTAAGAAAACCAGATTCCAACCACCAGTTTCAGTATACAGTCCCGTAGGCAAGGCTATGCTTTGTCTGGCGCCAAATCGTTTGAACCATGGTGAAATGCAATTTCAGCAAAATTTTGCGCGCCGTTAAAACGAGAATTGCTGATTGTGGGTCACCGCATCACCACCACCGACCGGAGCGCCGCGCTCACAAGAAATTCCAATGCGGAAAACTATGCCAAATGCACAGTGGAAATTCTTCATTTTGGTGTTGTCTTAATTAACCAATGAAGTGAATATTGGTCAATTAATCTAGCTTGAAAGTGTACCAAAGTGGAATTGTACTGTTATTTTGTTTAATTGGTAAGATTATCACCTAAAATGATTTTGTGTGATTGGTACCCAACTCATCCGGTGGGATAACGTCCGAAGATGACACACAAAAAATCTTGTTGTATGAATTCGAAAAATAAACCAAGTACAGTTAGTTTGACTTAAAATCTTTATTCATTTGTTAAAAAAAATAGGAGGGGGGCAAGAATGTTGTTCTGTCCTTGCGATTTTAATTCGACTTAAAAATCTAGTTAAAAGCTCTTTGAATCCTAAGCCGCGTTCGACAAGGAAGTCTAATGGAGAGTTAATGGTTTTTTTTTTGTTACATCGTAGAAATGTCAAAAGCAAAACTATATAGTACACATGTTTCTTTTTTATCTCTGATCTGAGATAAAAGAAAATATGAACTAGGTAAGCTGTCAAAAAGATATGCCTAAAAACTCAAATTGACGAACGGTGAGAGTATTTGCTGTTGTTTGTTGTTTTTTTTTTTCGGATTCTGCAACAACAAAATTAAAGATGGATTCGCAAGAATCCAAGCTTCTTAGATAAACAAATAAATAAAATTAGTCAAAAACGTGCTCAGGCTTGTTTCTTTATTAAATCAGAGGACTTTGAATATGATCTGGTCAGAGCTTTACCTTGACAGTTCTATGGTCTGGTAAGAAGTAAATAGGCCAGTTCCACCTAACAACATCTCAATGAGATCTCAATGTCACTTTGACTGAGGCAAAATCAATTGGTGGAACAAAATTCTCAGTTCTCATGGAGATAAAATGGTTACCTTACAAATTGTTGTTGTGCATATGTCAGTCACGTCAAAATAGCTGAGTGAGAAATCGAATCCAAAAAATTTTCATCTCAGAATCTCAGAAAAAAATCTCAATTCTCAGCTGAGATTTTTTGTTCCACCTAAAAAATCTCTGAGATCTCTGAGATCTTAGAGAGATTTTGTTAGGTGGAACTGGCCTAATAAGAAAAACGCCAATAGTGGGTAATCATGAGCTAATAAATCTTGCGCTCCAAAAAAACAATAACTTTTTTTTGGGTATTAATAACTTTTAGTTGGCAACGCTATTTTAACTGGCGGCCATTTTATCAGCTGTCAAGTGATTTATTTTAAGTTAAGATTAGGTTGGGCTTGTCATTTTGTCAACATGAATATATGATGCCCAAGCAACGCTTCCAAATTGTGTGAATTAATTTTGAAAATCACGATGTTGATGGCCAAAACGTTATAGCATAGGCAATGGTGACCGCTATAAAGCCATGATTGCTATCTTTTTCGTTCAACGATTGAACAACCATGATTGATGTGCAGTAAATGTGGTTCTCAAAGACGGCTCAATGTGTAATGTACAAAAAACGTTCGGAAATCGTATAGTTTCAGTGTATGGACCCGTGAATCGTGAATTGACCTCCAAAGCGTACGATTTAAAACGTAAATAAAATCGTTAATTTCGTAAAATTAATTTTTTTTAAGGTGCACTTTTTTCGGAATAACTTTTCGAAAGGTAACAAAATAAATAGAGTGGCGCGACAGCTCTTGAAGAGCCAAGGCCTAAGTGGCTTACTCTCATCAACAATTCTCTAGGTGCGTGTGAAGAATTGAAGGGACCTACAATTTAACGCCGATTCCGAACGGCAATGTTTCATGACAGATGATACTCTTGAAAGTTTTGTCAGTTCTTCGCAAGAGGCAGTGTCCGTGAAAGATGAAATCAAAACTTTGGGAACGAGTAGGATTCGAACCCATGACTTTCGGCTTAGCAGCCAACGCACCTAACCACTAAGCTACGGACACAACGAAGGTAAAATAGAGAATTCTTAGTAGAAAACTGGACTCACTTACTTACTTATGGTGGCGCTACAATCCAGGTCGGACCAGGGTCTCACCCAACAAACTTCTCCAGCCAGCTCGGTCCCTGGCTAGCTGCCTCCAGTTTCGCACGCCAAGTTGGTTCAGGTCCTCTACTACCTGTGTGCTCCACCTGAGTTGCGGTCTTCCTCTTCTGCGACGTTCCTCCTGGTTGGATTCGAAGACTACGAGCCGGAGCATTATTTTCAGTTCGCTGAACATGACCCAACCATCTAAGTCGTTGGACCTTACTTTTCTGGCTAGGTCAGTGTCGCTGTACAGCTTGTAGAGTTTTGTGGTTCAATCTTCGTCTTCCATTAATGCAGATAGGACCAAAAATCACTCGAAGAATTTTTCTCTCAAAGCAGCCCAAAGCGTTTTCATCAGATGTAATCATAGTCCATATCTCTGCACCAAACATGAGGACCGGGATGATGAGGGTTTTGTAAAGTGTTACTTTAGTTGCTCAGGAGAGGACTTTACTACTCAATTGCCTTCTATTCTAAGTCCAAAGAAGCAGCGATTGGCAAGAGTGATTCTTCGTTTGATTTCAGCGCTGGTGTTGTTGTCTGAGTTGATAGTGGAACCCAGTTAGACAAAGTCCTTAACTACCTCGCAGTTAAATATGTCTATGTTGACGTTTGCTCCAAGACGTCGATGTTGGTAGTTGGTAGTCCTTTCTTGTCGACAGCATTAACTTGGTCTTGCCCTCGTTAACCACTAGACCCATCTTCCTGGCCTCCTTCTCAAGGCTCACAAACGATCCACTGAAATCACGCTGTGTTCTTCCAATTATGTCAATGTCGTCTGCGTATCCTAGAAGCTGGATGGATTTTTGAAAGATTGTGCCTCTGGTGTTGACATTGGAGCTTTGCACAATCTTTTCAAGAATGATGTTGAAGAAATCGCATGACAACGCATCGCCTTGTCTAAAACCTTCTTTGACATCAAAAGCGTCCGTTGGGTTTTTTTCCGACCATGATGGAACAGCGTGTAGTGTCCATAGCTGCTTAGTGGTAAGGTGCGTTGCCTGCTAATCACAACATCGTGGGTTCGAGTCCTACTCGTGCCATAGATTTTATTTCATCTTTCACGGGCACTGCCTCTTGCGAAGAACTGCCAAAACTTCCAAGAGTATCAATATGTCATGAAAAAGTGCTTCTCAACGCCGACTAAACATTGCTCTATTGGTCTCTATAGACGCTGTCCTTGAAATCGATAAAAAAGTGATAGGTAGCGATTTCAAGTTCCTGGGTCTTCTCCAAAATCTGCCGTAGGGTGAATATTTGATCGATGGTGGATTTTCCGGGTCTGAAGCCACACTGATAAGAACCTACCAGGTTGTTGACGAAGGGCTTCAAACGTTCACACAGCATGGCAGACAAGATCTTATAGGCGATGTTAAGGAGACTTATACCTCTGTAGTTGGTGCAGTTCAGGGGATCTCCTTTTTTGAGGATCGGGCATACGATGCTGAGGTTCCATTCATCGGGCATGCTTTCCTCCGACCAAATTTTGCAGATGAGCTGGTGCATGCTCCTAACCAAATCATCTTCGGCTGCTTTGTACAGTTCGGCGGCTAGCCCGTCTGCTCCAGCGGCTTTATTCGACTTTAGTTTAGATATCGCTATCTTCACTTCGCCCATGTCGGGTGAGTGGAATTGTTGGCCTTCTGCACCCAAATTGAATAGTTCTGTATTGCTGACGGAGTTTTGGTCGTCATCGCCATTATACAGCTTGGAGAAGTGGTCTTTCCATATCCTCAGCACTGACTGCGGTTCCACTACGATATTCCCATGATGGTCTACAGGCTTCAGTTCGGGTGTATAAGCCTGGAGTTTGTTTCACCTTTTGTAGAACTTCCGAACTCGTTCCTGTTGTGACATCCCTCTGTCTCCTCAATCGCGTGCTTCTTAGGCTCCCTTATTTTTCTTTCTGAGAAGTTTATGCTCCTCTCTCCTTTCTGCTTGCAGAGCTCACGAGCTGCTCGTGTCCTTCTTTGCAGCGCCGCTTTGTATGCCTCTTGTTTAGCTGCATGTGGTGGCCGGTACCTACTCATCGTCAAACCAGAGATTTCGTTGTGGCCGTGTAAACCCTAGCACTTCAGAGGCGACATCTCTGATGGCTGCTTGGCAGTGCTGCCACTGCTTCCCTATATTTTGTGCTGGCAGCAAAGGACTTCTGAGGAGATTTTCGGAGACACGATCGGAAAAGGATCTAGCAATCTCTTGCGATTGTAGTCGCAACTCGACAAATTCTGGAAAAGCGAGCAAAATTTGATATTTCTTGTTATCTTCTTATACGAAACTTCAGCAGATTTAAAGGTAGAAAAATCTTTTTTAAGCTTGAAAAATTAGTATGACTTTTTAACTTGAATTCGATTCCGTTCTTTTCTCTTTAATTAAATTAAAAGAAAAACTTATTATTTTGCTTCTTTTATCAAAATCAGTTGAATAAACCAGCTTAGCTTCAATTTAAAAGTGTAACCAATTTGTATACAGGTCAAATTGATTAATCCTGCTTATTTGCGCATAAACAAATAAATAATCGCTTATAAAATCTATAGGAGAAAAAATGTTGTTTTGTGTCTGGTGCACCATTCAATGAGAACAAATTTTCACGAATGAATAAATCTGATTCAAGAGGATTTCGCACTCCCGTCCGCCTCGTTAGAACTAATTAAAAATCAACCATTAATTCTCCTAAAATTTATTTGGTTTTCTATCTCATTTGGTTCTGTACTTCAAATAACCTATAAATCTATGTACTTTTTCAAAATTCCAAATAATTTGGTCAATGTTAGTACATTTCGGGCAACAAATAATTATTCATGAGGTTTCTATCAATGTGTATACCCACCAATCAACTGTGCAACCATATTGCAATTCGATGGATTGGATTTTCAATTCAAATTCAAGTTCTGATGTGCGGCTGATGGTTAAAATAAAGTTTTTAATACTTTTAAAATATATCCCCGCACAAAAAACAACAACACATCGTAATAGACTAATCGGATTTTAATTAAATTGATCTAAAGTGGTATTCTAAATTCGAGTTATTTTTATTTCTATCAGTACTTTAGATATGTATGCATATTGCATAAATGCAACCATCTGCACTATGTCAACGTTAGATATGAAAATGTAAAATCAATTTCCAACTCAAAATTTATTGAAATATTCAATTATTTTTGCATTATTTTTGTTTTTGTTTTTTGTTTTTTTTTTTTTGAGTTTTGAAAACGAACAGAAAATCCGAATACCTAAAATTTAGATTAATTAAAATTTTAGTAGTGCGAAAATAATTAAAACACATATAAATGCTGCCACGAATTTGCAGAAAAAAAAAAAAAATACAAACAAGTGTGAAAGTAATCAAGACCCAATTAATTTAAATGAAAATACTTTATCCGGCGGCGGTTATATTCGTTTACATGACAACAAGGTTAAAAAAACCAACAAAAATCGATTACCTTTGACTGACACCAGCAATTAAAAATCGCATGAAAAAAATAAATATAAAAAAAGTGCAACAAAATTGCTCCCTCTGGATAGCAAAAAAGTTTGAACGTTTAATTTTTCGGAGATTTTTAATTACAAGAACATTGATTCTTATACGAAAAAAAAATAATAATATTAATAATAATAAAAATGTGCACGATTGGGTCGCACGAGCTTGCTCCCGTATTCAAAAGCTAATCAAAATTCATAAATAAGAATTAATATTTAAATATTAACCTCAAAAACACATTTTATTTGAAAAAAAATTGATGTCATAAATTTCTTCTGAAAAATGGCTCGCAAGATTGTCATCAATGATTGCCTTTGGACCAATTAACTTCCGGGCGGGAGGGAGATAGACAGTTTGGAACCAATCGGAAAAACACTTTGGTGTCAAACCAACCATGAGACGCAGCATTATATCGGCATCCAGGTGAATCACCTTCCATCCAGTTGTTATAAACATTTTTGGCTTTATAAACAACGTATAAGGGTAACAATGTTCCAGTTGCTGTGCCACAAAACATTATCGAAGTTGAACTTTTAGAATGGGCCATAACTTGCTCTGGATATTTAACACCTCTAGAAAAAAAGGCTTCTTTGCTCCTGGATCGTCTGAGAAATTGGTTTCGTCGTAGTTACTGATGTTTTCAGGTGGTATACCTTCCAAAGTGTTGAAAAAGTCGGATATTGTTGAAACATATTTTGCTGCTCTTGCTATAGTTATATTTTGACACACTCGCGATGTTATTTGGTATTTGTGTCTTTCTAAAAATGAACTTGCCTGGCCAATTGTTGGTAAACTTGGGGACATATTTGCGTTTTTTTGTCCAGAAAAGCCTAAATCTGGCGATCGTTCAGCTGCAGTTTTCTAATTAACCAACACACACACGCCACCCGGCCAAAGTCTCCCGAAATACCGGCCAAAGTCACCCTCCCATGTGGCATTTATTATAAAAAAAATAAAATGTATTGCTCATAAAACAGTTGCGAGGGTAAAATTAGGAGGATTCAATTTGAAAAACAATACATATATTGGAGTCAAAGTCATTTTGCAAACACGCTTAAGCAACATGTTTAAAATATCCAACATTTTCAGGTGATTTTTTTGTGAACATTTTTAATAAAAATAAAAACTGGTATATTTTTTTTCCTAATGTTAATTAAATAAGGCTAGTATGATCATTTATACGAATTTACAAAGAAGTTAGGAAAAAATCAAACCACTCCTTCATATTTCAACAATTTTTCTAAAAAGTATCCATTCAGTGGCCAAAGTCACCCGCCCTGGCCAAAGTCACCCGCTCTGACGGTATTCAAGAATATGTAAATATACATTTTATAAGTAAATTTCGATATTTAATATTGATCCGTTTTCGAAATACAGAATTTTTGAAAATAAAGTTTAAAATAATTTTTTTTTAAATACAAACAAATTATTGAAATTTTCTTTAATACAGAATATTATTTAGGCAATATATAAGTACTCTCAAAAAAAAAAAAAAAAACTAAGTACGCTGATCGGACTCATATTTTTCGAGAAAATCTTATGACAAAAAAAAAAAAAAAACAACGTTCTATGAGAGGTACCGTTTTGAAGCAATATAAAGGGTCCGCCAAATAACTCTTTTTTTTTGAAAATACCATAAGAAAAAACTACTAAATATTTTCTCAAATTTCTTTTTTACTTGCGACATTAGAATATATGGCAAGTATTGAATTCGTAAAAAAAAAAATTTGAGATGAGGATGAGATATGACATTACGATGATAGAGAAGTCGAAAAAAGTGGGTCCGGCGATTCCGTCTGTCTGTCTGTCGGAAAGTTTACAGGCATCTACAGCCTTAACTACTGGTCCGATTGACTTCAAATTTGAAAATTAGAGGTTTGAGCAAAAAGTCATATCCCAATTTTTTTATTTTTGTTTTAAGATCAAAATTTAGGGTAGCCACCATACGATTTTTTTGGCCAAAAACCAAAACTTTTTTTTTCTCCAAAACGGCTCCTACGATTTTTTTTAAACTTCCTCGAGTTTTATTTTTTTTAAACATTCATGTATTTTATGTAAAAAAAAATTTTGTATTGCTCCAAAACGGTACCTCCCATAGAACCGTTTTTTTGTTATTAGATTTTCTCGAAAACTGAAAGTCCGATCAGCGTAAGTTTTTTTTTCGAAAGTACGTATATATTGTTCAAATAATATTTTGTTTTCAAAAAAATTTCAAATTTTTTTTTGGATTTTTAAAAAATATTTTTAACTTTTTTTTTCAAAATTCTGTATCTCAAAAACGGATCAATTTTAAAAATCCAAATTGGAGTATAATATGTATATTTACATGGTCTTGAAAACTGCATACCCAAATTAATTTTAAGACATTTTTGAAAAATTTTATATATAAAAAATTAATTTAAAAAAAAAACGGCTCCGACGATTTTCAAAAAAAAAATTCAATAAATCAAGAATAAGGTTTGAATTTGTTTGGCATTTAAATTTTTGGAATGAAATGTTTTTACGAGGTTCATTTTCAAATTTTAATTTTCTTAATGAATTCTAATTATTTTTATATATTGAGTTTTTTTTTGTGAGTTAAGTGTAAGCTGTAAGTAAGAGTGTAATCAGAATTGCTTAAAGTATATCTCTTATTTTAACACTACTTTTTGCAATTTAAGTAATCATAAATATTTAGTTTTAGCATGCAGGAGCAAGTTCGTACGACCCAGTCGTGCACATTTTTTATTTGAAAGTACAATCCTTTCGGTTAATAATGGAAAATAATTTCTTTCAAATGGCTGCCTCGGCTGGTGATGCAGTAGCCTACACGATCGGTGAAATTTTTAAGAAAATTATCGATTTATTTCACCAATGCTTCACGAATATTGTCCTTTATAGTATCAATTGTCTCTGACTTTATCTTTTATGGCACCCCACAAATAATAGTCCAACGGTGTCAAATCGTAGCTCCGAGGTGGCCAAACGATATCAGCTCTGCGGCTGATAATGCGATCTTCAAAAACAGGGTGCAAAACATTTAGTGTAGCTTCGGCTGTGTGGCACGTTGCGCCGTCTCCCTGTTGAAACCAAATGTTGCCAATATCCTCCTCTTCAATTTTTGTGAACAAAAAAATCGTTCAACATGGCCCGATAACGATCGCCAGTGACTGTAAAGGCCACTCTTTGCTCATTTAAGAAGAAGAATGGCCCAACTATGCCTCTAGACCAAAATCCGCACCAAACAGTGACTCGTTTTGGGTGTATCGGCTTTGCAATGTATGCGAGCGGGTTTTCTGTGCCCCAAATGCAACAATTTTGCTTGTTTACAAACCCCTCAAGATAAAACGAGCTTCATCTGAAAAGATGATGATTTTTTTTGGCAAATCGGCATCTTCTCTAAGTCGATCGCAGGCCCACTTAGCGAAGCGAAGACGCAATGGATAGTCAGTTGGCTTCAAATTCTGAACCAATTGGATTTTGTATGGCGTCATACCAAGGTTCTTATGCAAAATTCGTCTCAATATGATGTCTCCGAAATGTTCAATTGTTGAGAACGACGGTGAATTGATGTTGAACTAATTTTCTGTCAAATCAGACATGAGCTAAGTGTTACCATTCAAGAAATAAGCACTAGTTGAAAAAAAAAACGTTAGATGGCGGACCCTTTATATGTTGCAAGTAAAAATAATTGGTTCGAGAAATGTACTGTTTTCGAAAATTGGTGGTTACTTGCTTTTGTCTCTGGATTTTTTACGTATTCAAAAATTGTACCGCAAACGATTACATCATCATCGTTGTCTGCGCCACAACCTTGAGGAGAAAGTTTGGAGAATACAAATTTTATACAATTGTTGCATAAGAACTCGTCGTGGATAGCGTCCCTGACCGGTTTACACACAATTAGGGTTGGAATAGAGCCCCTATCCGGTTAAAGCACAATTAGGGTTGGGATATAGGAGTCCCCGGCCAGCTAAGGCACAATTAAGATGGGATTAAGTCCCATCGTCCAAAGCGCCCCACTGGCAAATGTATTGGTAGATGCTAAATCCGCAATTGCAAACAAAAGAAGTAGAAGAAAAAGCCACCCTTGTCTCTCGATTTTCACTTCTACTTGGTAATTTTGTAACCAACTGATATTTGCAAACTAATTTTTCAATTTTTACTTTTCTCACAGCAGTTAAGTTGAATTTTCGCTCTTCATAGGAAAACCCTTAAGACAATAGCTCGAGTGTAATTTTTAACAAACGAATGTTTGTGAAACCGTATTCAACAGATGAAACGTCAAACTTAATTGCAACTCACTGCAATCTGTTGCATTTAAAACGCTTCCCACTGAACGCGATTCCCTTACTTGGTATTCTTAAATATGCGATTCGCATGCAACCATATATGTATCCGATGCGGATGACTTTTTAAATCCCCTTCAATTTCCCACAACTAGTTCGAGTTCGAAACGAAGCCAAAAAGGCAACAAAACACTATAGGTAGTTACTCAAACCAGAATATCATGGTAGCCTACCCATAAAGACTGCCAGCACGCATTGCGATATAAAACAACGCCTACCTACTTAGGCTGCTATTTCGACAGCTTTTAATGGTTTATATCGCAGTGTGGTGTACCGCAATTTCTCTAGCCATTGCGCCGGGTTGCATTGCGTTCTTCGTCGCAACAACAAGATATATGACAACCGTACCAAGACCTATACAGTTCTCGACATCACACCGTGCGTCGCGTCGCATCACCTCAACACACCGACCGCTAGAGTCGACAAAAGATATCTCATCCAATTCCGAAAAACCATGAGCAGAGCAGGGCACGATGACGATGGGAAGCCCCTTGCTCAAGTCGAGAGTCACAGCACAGCCAAAGCCGGTCCCTCTTTGGTAACTCTGGCAATAAATTGACACAAAAAATGTTTCGTTCCGCGAATGCAGCTCACTATTTTATACTTTATGCAAAATAATCCCCTCAGTCTATGTATCCACCACTTCATATATTTGCCCAACAGAAGAAAACAACAAACTCTGCTCGACTACCCGACCATTGGAGCGTTTATTTGGCAATAATGAGAAAATAATAGTTCCAACGAGAAGCAATCTCGCATTAAAGACAAAAAGATATTTTATTTATGATGATGCATGCACCCTGTTTGCATACTGCTCTGGTATACCCTTCTTGGGGTTTCGACTTGGAGCTTATTCGATTTCGCGCTCTTTGCCTTTTGCTTCTGGTGGTGTTGTTGTTGCGGTCAATTGTTTTGGTTTTTTTTTTTTGTTGGTTTCTGCGGTAGATTAATGGAGCGCGGGATTTTTTTTCTTGTTTCCAGACAATTTGCATTGAAAGTATCACTTTTATATGTGTATGCAATTTCCACATACTCGTTCATGTGAATTTTCATTCTGAGAGATAGTTTCTTCAATTGAAAAATGACAAAGTGGTGGAAATTTAATAAATATTTAGATTTATTCAAATTGCCCATTGAACTGTTGAGTTGATTCACAAAGGACTGTAATCCTTGCTATATTCCTGAGCATGAGCATAGATCTTGAATCTCGATCTTAGGTTCGTTCGCGTTCTTTATCTAAATCTAATTTAAGGGCACTGAAACATCAATTTTTGGTAAAAAATTTGTTCTTGCTTATTCAAAGGCTTGTTTTTTTTCGTCAAAGACGGGTTTTTACAGACTCCACCCACTGACACGCCCATTTATTTAAAAATAAAATCCCATAACCCTAAAACTGTACCATAAGGCTCAAGATTAAATTCTCAGGATCTGTTATCTGAAGAAAGGAGAGTATTGTAAAGTATCTTTTTGTGAAATCCATCAACTGCCACGCCCCCTTTTTTAAATCCCGATTACTCAAACAACAGAACTACTCAATTTTTTATTTTAGTTTTTCTGTCAACAAAACTGAACTCAATTTTGAAAATTTCATTTTATATCGTCATTCCCCACACCTGCGAAATACCTCTTCATTAATTTCAATTGCATTTGCTTTCACTTGAGACAACAGAGAACCCTTCCATAAAAATAAACTAGCAAGGTGTCTCAAGAACACTCTAAGCATCACACCAACTTTAATATGACCCCATAAACTCAACCCGGGCATATACGATGTGTACTCGTACATTACTCTGAACCAAAGTAAATTTTCTTGTACAAATATGCAGTTTGAATTCGAACTACAAATGGAATGTCATTTGGTGAACCTTTTGCCATTGGCACATCCTTTTGGAAGTCAAGTAATTAAATCCAAGTACTGGCTACCACTTCTCTAGTACACGTTCGTCCACCAACAACTACGAGTCAGTGAGTCTGTTTACCTACACTAAAAAGTTCTTAAGAGAAGACCAAAAGCGAAACGAACGAATAACTTGTCTTCGAGCAACCCAAATGACACCTCACCTGGTACCTAAATCGTGTTGCTAGAGATAGCTGTTAGATAGATAAACGTTTGAAAATTGAAACACCAGACACAGTGTTATTTGAGTTTTTGTTTGCTTTTGTAAGATGGTAGGGTAGTATTGTACAAAGGACTTTGTAGTATACTGCAGATGTAAACCCTTTGTCGAGAAGTTTCTCTCGAGACTAAAAGACGACAGATCAATTGCTGTATTGACATTGTCGCGTGCAAATTCATTCTCCATCTCCAGTGTGCACAAAATTGTTGTAAGATATACTCGTCGGTCGTTTCCGTTAGAGAGAAGTCAGAGCTAGACACTTTGGCTGATGCAATTCATCAAAGCCAAACCACAGAGTAAGTTCTGTCAATAAATCCTTTGACAAAAGAAATGTCTTCTATACAAAAGATGTCTTTGTGGTGTTGTGAGGAAAGATTGAGATGAGTCGACATTTATACACGACAACACAAAATCTGGGAGCATTTTGGTGAAGAAGTTTTGCTTTTCGTTTTCTAATTGTTGTATTGGTTCTTCCTAGGGTTGTTGTTTTCTTTTCTTTTTTTTTTTAATTCAAACACCAGTATCTGGAATTGTTGAACCATGTACTCAAGTTCATGTTTTTGATACTCAATTGAAGTTAATTGTTTTGAGTTTCCAGAGATTAAAATTGCTGTTGTTTTGTCTAATAGTTGAGCGTTTAATTGCAAATGAAAGCAATTATCTTTCTCAGATTGTCATGAAATGAAAGACAGAAACTAAAGCTTTAGCATTATTTTTTTTCTGTAAAAATAAAACAAATTTTCTCATTACTGTGGCAACACTTCCAGAATTAAATGAACCAATAAAAATGTGAGACATAAAAAAAAGGTGAGAGAGAGAAATCAGAGGAGAAAAAAATAAAGAATTCCTAAGATTCTATACTTCAGAACAGATCGGACGTCCTTTTATTCCTGTGATTTAATACAGACATTTTTGTTGCTCAAAGCAAAAAAAAATTATGCTTCAATTATGAGGAACATTGACTAAAAGCCTTCGCCAAAGCACGCTGCAGTTTAATATTTGACTGTCCAAAAAAAAACCTCTTAAGAAACGTAGATTTTTATCTTCGTAATAAAATATGTATTGGGTAAGACGTAAGATAAGTTCGCCTTACAATTAGGTCTATTCCTATAGAAGTAGATACCTAAGAAATTCCTTTAAAGTTTTAACTAAAGAGTTCTTTCGTTGAGCCGTGGATTTGAATTGACCCTCGATTTTACAGCTGCGCAATGCATACGGAATGCAAACATTTAAGGTCTGTTCTTTTACTTCCTAAACTCCCGAAAACTCAATAAATTTCCCAATTCTCACACTTTTATGTACTTTACTAAAGTGTTTTGTAAGTTCTGTCACTTTTGAAGGAGAACAATATTTCTTCCGATCTTACACGCAAATCTTTCTTGCGGAGATTTATGAGTTCTGTCAAACCATTAGAAGTACGATGTGAGATTTTATATTTTAGGAGAATGCAAAATTTCATCCCATTCCTCGAAATTTAACAGTATTACAAACTCCCGAAAAGTGAAAGAACGGACCTAATGATGAATCTTTAGTAAAATATGTTGGAAGAATGCTCCCGAGAATGGAACCTCAGCCTTGTTGTCCGATCCTGAATAAGCGAGATCCTCTAAACTGTGCCAACTACAGAGAAATTAGAAGGACACCCAACACCGACGGATCGAACAGAACGTCACAATAGACGCATACAATTTCGAGATAGTAGAGGAGTTTGTCTAGGCTATTAACACAGGCAATAACACCATCGCCGAGATCAGATGAAGAATAACTGAATAACTCTTGCTAATCGCTGTTTCCTAGGGCTAAGAAAACAATTGAGTGGAAAAACCCTCTCTCGAGCAACTAAGGTAAATCTGTATAACACCCTCATCATACCAGTCCTGCTGTATGGTGCAGAAGAAGAACCTTGACAAAATCGGATGAATGTGCCTTAGGCTGTTTCGAAAGGACAGTTCTCCGAGTCATCTTTGGCCCCTTGTGCATTGATGGGAAATCGCGTAGAAGATAAAACAACGAACTGTACGGGTTGTACAACGACATGCACCTAGCCAGAAAGGTCAAGGTCCAGAGACGCAGATGGCTCGGTCATTTAGAGCGGATGGACACCAATGCTCCGGTCCGGCGCACACAAGTGGAAGGGGAACTTAATTAACTTGGAGTGCAAAACTGGAGACAGCTAACTAGGGATCGAGCTGGCTGGAGGAGACTGTTGATTGAAGCCTAAGTCCACACCGGAATGTAGCGCCATTTTAAGTCAGTAAGTAAGTCCAAAAAGCCGGAGAATTCGTTTGTGTCAGTGCCCTTGCTAATCAACCAAGATATATTTACTTTAGAACCACAATGCGTAGAAAATTAAATTTTGGAAAAGGCGTAACTGTATTCTGGTCGCAACGAAAAGCTGTTAATAAGAATATAATGCGATTGTTCACAAACAGTTCTTGGCATCTGTCAAATGTCTTAATATATAATGAAGTGGGAACTGTCATCAATTAACTGTGTTCAACTAGTTGCAAAAAGTGATCCTTCCAGTCAAGACAGATAACACTGAGAATGCATTTCTATCTGGCGTTCAAAATGAAGTTAGTCAAATAAATTAAACAAAATTTCAGTAATTAGGAACTGTGAGGCACTTAAAAAAAAAAAAAACAAACACGCAGTAAACAAATGACATTAAATTTCACAATTAATACATTCTCCTTTCCGTGCTGCAATTATCTTTGCAATGAAAAATGAAAATTACAACGATGGATAGAAGGCAATAAATAATTTCGATCATAAGTTCATTCACTGGAAATTAAAATTTACTTTCATCTTCAATCTGTTGATTCGCACCGAGGCACAGTTGCACTTAAACATTATCTTCACACTTTCAAATCCATCAAGACGATGACAGTTAAAACGTTTTGACGTTGAAGACAAGACAGTGTTAATGACTTTGAATAGCAAACATGTTGTGTATTTAATTTTTGCTGGTTTCGTTGTTACTTAATTGATTTATCCCACTAATAACGTTCAATGACATAAACGTCAAACCGTGTAAAACTTTCCCATTTTCAATGTGCAACATTCTCTTCGTATTCAACAAGTTTCGCTTTCGTGTTTATTTATCACGCATATACATACGCACCGCAAACGCTTACAGCTGTCAAAAGCCAGCCCTAAAAATGGTTGTTTCATTGTTTCCTGAAATTGACAATAAAAAAAACCGTTTTCTTTGACTTTCCCATTCCCATATTCCACGTCAAGTTATGTCATAAAGTGTGCAATAAAATTTTCCCACTGGAATATCGTGTTTTAAGTTCCCGTTAAGCTCCAAATAAAACATCATGTCATTTCGAAAGTCAAAACAAGATAAACAGACATATTGCTGCTTATGTGTCAAACTAGACACTCAAACATAACATATGGTTCTTATGAGCATTGAAACGTCCATTCTACACGCTTCCAGCTGAACTGTCCCTCTCTGACAATGTTTTCACCTCCAACCAACATGGCCGATGAACACGACAAACGACCAAGACAGGTAATTAAAATGAATGCGGTTTGAATGAGAACCAGAATATAGCGGCTTAGAAAAACAACTGTACTCATACTTACCAACTCGACAAGTATATGATAGTTTTTCTTGCGCCAGTCCAAAGATGCGGTAAATTTAATTTACTGAAAAAACGTGACAGCCATAGAGCGACATTCAGCTCTGTGTGTAAATGTCGAGCAGGCAGGAACTAGAAATCAAAACGAACAGTGCTTTATGTGAGATGTGTGTCCTGATTTATAATTTTATGGGAAATCATAGTCATCGCACGGGCTGGGATCCCCTTTCGTTCCATAGAGTGCGCGCTGCTGAAGATTAAACAGGAAAACTCTGAGATCGATTCGCCAAGCCAAGGTGCAACTTATTAGCTTTTCTCTCCCCACAGATCGACATCTGGCCAGTATATAATTGTGAAGATTCCGCATCTCAGATTTCATACAATCAGTATGGGATATCGAGCATGGCAGTCAGCAGTATAGTGATGGTCGATGAAAGATGCCTGATTGACGGCGAAACCGTTTTAATAGCCGACAGGCAATCTGTCCGTATTTTGTCGATAGATTTGGATCAGACCAATGCGCTGACGATTATACAACGACGACGACGATGTCGATGAAGAAGAACACTTTTATAATGATGATGATGATGATAATGACGGTTGTGGCTTTGCATTGATAATTGACTATACCAATATACCCGGACGGCTGCTATATCCAAGTTGGTGTTTACAATTTGAAAATTTCAGTTCAGGGAGCTTCAAACAAGTGAACGAACTGATTTTTCCGGTTTAGGCTCTTAGTTTGTTGCCTTTTTTGTTTTGCTTCCTGGATTTGGAAGTACAAGTTTTGTAGAGAATAGCGTAAGCTTGTTTGCGTGTCTAATGAAGGCAATTTGATGGACAATAATTGCATAAGATGAATATGCATATAGACATTGATAGAGGTTAACCAACTCCTCGAAGTCCGAAGTGTGGCTGGATTGAACAGAATTGATGGAAGTATTGTTGTGTTCACTCAAACAGGATTTGACAGATTGATAGCTTGACTGGAAATTGATGTTGTATACTCGTTTCTTGTGAATTTAAGTCCATTTACCCTTTACTCTCAAAGAAGAAAGAAGAAGAAATCAAGAACCAGACAATGTAGCATTCCAAAAACATTGTAAAATTTTGGCAAAAACGAAAACACACACTCGAAAGCTCTTATTCTTTTCTTTGCAAACCCTAAACAAACTCACAGCAATTGGTTTTAGTATAATCATCCCAGAGGGACCCTAAAGCCATTGATGCATGCCATCCCTGGTTGAATGATTGCCATTGCCATTGCAATCGTTGTCGACGAAAAATTCTAACTCGTCACATTTTTTTTTTTTTTTTGGGAGAACGGATGCAAAATGTTTGCAAAAAGTGTTTTATGACTTCAGCAAATTATGTAAGATTCTCCATTTAAGATACAGAGCTCAAAGTCTGTTGTCGCTGTTGTTTTTGTTGATACTTTAAAAGGGGATAGGCTGATATGGGAATGAACTAGACCTAAGTCAGACAGAAATATCTACAAACATCCAGAGACATATGGACACACTTAGACTTGGAATGAGAGAAGTAAACAAATGCATTGACTGAGTCAATAAACTCGTTGCTGCCGTATATGCCAGTGCGAACATGGGAAGACAAAGAATCTCATTTAATTCTGAGTTTTGTTTGTTTTGTGTATGTTGTTGGTATAATGTTTGTTTAAAAGCTACTGCAGTTTTCTTCTCATGCTTCTGGATGAGTAATTCAGGGTGTTGCCATCAATAAATTTGAATCCGTCTAGATTTCTTTTTTTTCCAAAAACTACCAATGACGACGAAAGCCCAAAATCAACACCAAAGATCGCTATTATCAGAATGCCTTAAAATGGAATCGTCCCAAATTCGACAATTTAGTTTCCTATCGATCATAGGCACAGCTGTCAAGATTCTTCGCCCGAACAGACAGTAATTTATTGCAAAACAGACTGAACAAGCAAGACCCTTTATTGTTTGCCCAAACTGTTTAGTTGGCTCCGTATCAGCCGATAAAAAGTCTGCAGTCTGCGGGGGCCTAACACAACTGGTCCCTCCAACAACCGGACACCTCTAATAACCGGATAAATTTCAAAGAACGGAAATAAATAACCGATTTTTTATATAAAAAGTTCTCCCACAACGGACGCTCTCATAACCGGACACGGACACAAATTTTCAAAACAATGAATAGGGCTTTTGCAGACGGTAATGTATCGTTTCAAGATTATGTCATAATAGTCTTATCATGGGTAATAGTCTTATTTGCGAAGACGATAACCTTTAAAGTTTATGCGTTGACGGTCTGGATGAAGCAGAAATCCATGAAAATTGATTCCCAAGAAGAAGAAGATTCCGAGATGTTTGATAACAACCCGTTAAAATCTTATGAAGAGGCCCATAGCGAAATAAGGAGATTAAAAAACTTTTCGTTAGAGAAAAATTATTTGAAAGCATTTGATTTATTGGCCGATTGGCTGAAAATATGCCATTTAGTAACCAATATGTGCGCCAAACTAAGATTTCTAATTGTTTAAGCAAAATCATCAATTGTACTTACGTGTGTATGCACATGTGAATCTTTGTTTAAGTCTCTTAATATGAACAAAATACATTAAAAATTAATCCCAATAACACTTCTATTGTATGCATCTTAAGGAATGTAGATTTGTTTGTTCCCTTAACCGGACATCTTCCATAACCGACAAATTTCTCGCACCGTCAGTGTCCGGTTATTACTATAGCTAAATATATCAATATACCTACGAATATTCAATTTTCGTCAAATATTTTAATTTTCGTCAAAAAAAAAAAAAATTTGAGCCTGATCAATACATTATGACAAATATGGAATTTCATTTAAAGTTTTGACAATTTTTTTTCATATAGCCCTACAGACACGTTCGAACTGTTCCCTTATATATATGGTTAAATTCGCTGATTGTTGAGCTGTTGTTCAAAACTTAAAAGGATAATAATTACATAGTGTTGTGTATCTTTCCGAATAGTTTTTTGGGCGCTTCAGAAAACACGACGCAGTTGGCTCATAAAATGCATTGGCTTAAAGTTTAAGTATTTCATTAGGATGGCATTTCGAAACATGAGGTAATCTTAAAGTGTTGCAGAGTAGCTGTTTGGAAAAGATAACCGTTGGGTGTGCTGAAACACACATATTAAACTAAAATGTTAAGATGCTGAGGTGGCTCATTTTTTGCCTTGTGGTACGAATAGTTTCAAGTCAATTAACACTGTGGTTTAATAGTATATAAGCAAAAACTTGGCATATGTGGCTTTAATCTGCATAAACTATGCAAATGATTTATTGATTTAAGAAAAGACATAGGTTAGGTTAAAGTGGCTGTCATGGATGTTAAAAGACACACTTAGGCTAATCAAAGGCCCATTGTGATACCACATGAATCTAAAAAGGCTTTTCTTCGAAAGCTCATTGAAACCAATTAGAGTGGCAATACCTTTTGCCACATCGCAGTATGGCATCCTAACAGTGGGAGCAGGAAAAGACATAATAATCATATGTTTTTTTCACGTATATTAACTTTCCAATGCAGCACAACGACCCACGGTGCAAAACCTCAGATTAGGGACGAATCGACTTTGGTAATTATGACATAATCACAAAAAAAATTGTTTTGAAGGTGCTAGAAAAATTCAACAAAATAAAGCCGATTCGTCTTCTGATGATCACAACATTCACAACCATTGAAAGCAGTAACCAATGTCGTCCAAGAATCCAGAACAAAGCGACCCTGTCATGTACAAAGTACAATTGAATGACAAAAAAATGTCAAGTATAAATTTTTTGTTTGTACAAATGAATAACAAAAATGTCAATCATAATTTTTTTTTCGATAAAAAAAAAATATTTGACGAAAATATTTGAAATAATTTTCATAAAAATTTGAGTATTCGTATATTGATATATTTTACTGAAGTGAGTAAAGCATTATTTCTTAACATTTGAACCATTTGTGATTTGAACAACATAGGTTTTTTTTTGTATAAACCTTCTTAAGTTATTTCTCTTTAATTTAAACCATAGATTTAGAAAATCGGTCAACCGCTTGTCAATTTGAAAAGATAACATAAATTTAACGAATTAGTCTTTTATTATATAGATAAAGGGTTTTTCAATAGGGACGCTACAAAAGTTTTCTTAAATAAAACAAAAACGGTTTTGGATATCAATGAAATTCTTATTCCTTGGAAGTACATTTGATGCCATTATGTATGGAACTCGATTTCTTTTGCATGGCCACCACGGCACGCTTGCAGAAGTCCAGACGCTGAACCCAATTTTCGACGGTTTTCAAGCATAAATCGGCCGATACTGCTGCAATTTCACGTTCGATATTCGTACGAAGTTCATCAATCGTCGCTGGCTTGTTGGCATAAACCATAGATTTGACGTAGCCCCACAGGAAATAGTCTAACGGCGTTAAATCGCATGAACGAGGCGGCCAATTCACAGGTCCATTTCTGGAGATAATGCGCTCATCGAACTTCGTTCTCAATAATTCGATTGTTTGGCCCGCTGTGTGACATGTGGCACGTCCTGTTGAAACCAATATCGTCCAAGTCCATATCATCCAATTCATTCCAAAAATAATCGGTTAGTATTGAGCGGTAGCGATTCCCATTCACAGTAACGTGCCGGTCTTGATCATCACGGAAGAAGTACACCACCAGCATGTAAACCGCACCAAACAGTGATTTTTTCGGGATGTAACGGTGCCTCGTGAGGCACATGTGGATTGCTGCCTGACCAATAACGCATATTTTGCTTATTGACGAAGCCATCCAGCCAGAAATGAGCCTCATCGCTGAAGATGAGTAGCGCTCTTAAAGTGTGGACCACTGACTCCGAATTTCGGTAGTAAATTTTAATAATTTCGACTCGTTGTTGGATCGTATACCTTTCCTGATAAAATGGCAAACCTTACTGAAGAGAAATGTCAAGAGAGCGGGAAAAAATATGTCGTCGTAGTAGCATCCGTATTGAAAAACCTATCCATTCTCCCAATCATACTCAACAAGCTCAAATTAATTTTGTTAAAGATATTTCCCATGGAATTTTAAATTTAATTAAGCCCTGCGCAATTAAAATGTTCATTTATATGGCAACCCTATGCATGAACTGACCCTACAACACGTAATTTGAATTCCCTCGTGGTAAAGTCTTCCTCTCTAAATTATGCTGTATGCAAATTCTTCAAAAACAACAAAAAAAAAAAAAGAAAAATTGAAAACAAAAACAACGACATCGATCGATTGAAAGTGAAATGCTCGAATGCATCTGAACTCTTGTGCATCTATTGTTTACACGAGTCTCCATCACACAATCTACATCTGTCTATTCATCTGTCTATTCATGTATCCATTGTGTTATATGAGTTTAAATTTAAAAATAAATTTGCGATTGTAGAACGAGAATATACATTTTCTTTTTTCTGTTTGGTTTAGTATTCCCAATGAATAATGTACCCCAAGAGGAAAAGATAACAAAGTTACAATCAAACTCGACGAGTATAAGAGTTTGAGAACACAAATAAAAAAATGTATATCGAGAGAGATATGTGTGTTTATTCGCTCTGAAATGATATTGGGGTCGGTCGGTTTGTGTTTTTTCTTCTATTTTGCTTTATGAAATAAATTTAGGAACTAAACAAAACTGAAATGTCTATGAATTACACACCAAAATTGTGTATTTCATTTGTTGGAGGGTTTTTTTCTATCTAAAAGGAAATGGAAACAAATACTGAATTGTGTTGTTTACATCTATCTATAGCAGACGTGCTTCCGTGCGTTGGTCGTCGTAAAAAAATTGCATTTGCAACCGATTTGTATCTCTGGTGGTAAAGTGCAAAAATTGATTTCAAATGAATAGAAAACTTTGTGCAATCTCTGAATATTATGTTATGAACGTCATATATCACTCAATGCTTCTATTTCATTCTTATTTTTTAACATACTCTTAAAACCCAAAAACAAACGAAATAACAAAAAAGACATGAAAGTCTTTCAGCCTCATGTGTATGAAGTCGAAGAAAACAAAAAGTGTCATCTGCCTGAAAACTTTCATTCTTAAACCCCTCATGCCCTAATCTAAAAACACCAACATCTAATGACATCTTTAAACTGCATTCATCGTTTTCCACATCTCAATAAATAAACAACGCAAAATGAGGCTTTTCCCGTCAATTTGTTTATTGTGTTTTACTTTCCATCTAAGAACAAAACTAAACAGCTTGTACCACTTAATTACATCTTTGATCTTCTTTAAATGTCAACGACAAGAAAACGAAACGCGACGGCAACAAGTAGATCATCACATCACTTATACGTATGTTACAAGTATGACTTATGACATTCAAAACACAAAACAAAACAAACAATCAAACAGCAAAAAAGATATAACAAAAACAAACATGGAAAAGCCTTAACTTAAACAGAGCACTTTCATATTGTAAATCAAAATGAGAAAGCACAACTATATTCTCACATTGTACGTTTAATTTCTCGTTGCTCTAGTCTAGAACAATGTATACGTAGAAGTTGCAGAAACATCCTTGCCACATGGCATCTATGTTTGACATTGTGTGTCACGTTGTTGGGGTGACCAACTTTACTCTTGCTTTAAATATTTTTTTTTTACAAAAAAAACTATCTGAGAACATATTTTTTGACGGTTTAATCTATATATATAAAAATGTAATGTTGGTTTGTGTACGCTCGAAAAACTCAACAACCGTTTGATCGATTTTCTTAATTTTTGTTTTAAACTAACTAAGGGAAGAAGGTTGTTAACAAACAAAAATGTAAACTTTTCAATCACAAACGGTGCAGATGTTAAAAAATAATGCTTTTCTCACTTCAGCAAAATATATCAATATAGCTACGAATATTCGATTTCGTTCAAATATTTTTATTTTCAAGTTTGTGTGTTATTACACTCAGACGTTTTTAGGAAGACGCAAATAAGTGCGAAAGAGAAAGTAGGTGAAATAGAAATACTTTAAAAAGTCTCAACCCCCACAATTGTGGGTTCAAGATTTTCGGACGTTTTTTGACGTTTGTTTTTCTCGTCTTTCTTTGTTTCTTGGAGTTGCTTTATTTCAATTTCATGTGTCCATAAGGATTCATTCAATAGAGAGCTTTATTTTATATTATTAAATAATTTCACCATTGAAAGAGAAGTGTCAAAAACAGTCAACCGAAAAACATCCGAGTGTAATAATTCGAGATTGACGGAATGAGTGTTCAAAAGAAAATCTACGAAACACGCAGATGAAAAAAGTCTGGGTGTAATAACACACAATTTTCAGTAAAAAAAAAAATAATAAATATAAAATGGTCAGTGAAGAAAAATATTATTTGTCAAATATTGTTTTTCAAAAAAACTATACACTTGACATTTTTAGTTGTCGATTTTTTTCTTTTTTTAGATTTGTTGCTGAGTTCGACTCACTACTTTTGTACCAGTGGAGCGTTTGTCATCGTATTTTGAGGGAACGTTTGAGTAGTGGCGTAAATGAGTTTTAAGTATTTTATATAAAATCGACCAAGCCGTTTATGAGATATATCCAGGAAAGCTGGTAGTGGAGTAGCGAGGTAGTGGGGTGACGGGTAGTGGGGTGACGGGTAGCGTTTAGAAGTAGCGGGTAGCGGGTAACGTATAGTAGGTTAACGGGGTAGCGGAGGAGCAGATAGCGGGTAGCGGATAACAGGTAGAGGGTAGAAGGGCCCTGGATAGAGTTTAGCGGGTAGTGTTATAGCGGGGTGCAAAAGTTAAGGTCTTAAAGCTGGTAGTGGAGTAGTAAGGTAGTGGGGTGACGAGTAGCGTGTAGAAGTAGCGGGTAGCGTGTAACGTATAGTAGGTTAACGGGGTACCGAGTGGTAGGAAGCAGGTAGCGGATAAACGGGTAGAGGGTAGTAGGGCTGTGGATAGAGTTTAGTGGGTAGTTCGATAGCGGGTGCAAAAGTTAAGGTCTTATTTTTATCAAACGAGGAAGTACGAAGTCTGCTAGGTCTGATTTTTTAGATTCTTTGATTTGTTGAACTACTTGCAGAAAATTCTTATTTTTGTTAAGAAAATGACTGAAAATGTTAAATTTCATTGAACAACCTGTATTTGGTTTGATACATGTCATTAAATTATAATCATACTGAATATTCAATATCATTTCATATCGTGTGTCATGAAAATTTCAATTGTTGGTTCTGTAGAATTTATTTCAAATTTTTACCGGATTATTTGATGCACATGTATTTTTGATTGTTTCTGTGGTATTGAGTCCGACTCACTTATTTTGTACCAGTGGAGTGTTTTGCACCGAATTTTGACAGAATGTTCTGGTAGTGGCGTGAATGGGTTTTTAAGAATTTTGTGAAAAATCGACCAAGTCGTTATTGACATATGAGCAGGGTAGTGGAGTAGCGGGGTAGCGGAGTGACAGGAAACAGGAGTATGTATAGAGGGCATAGGGGTAGCAGTTAGCGTGAAGGGTAGGATAGCGAGTAACGAGGTACCGGGGTTGCGGGAAACGGATAGCAGTTTAGGTCTTTATAAATTTGCAATCACAATCAATAAAGCTCAAGGTCAATTTTTAGAATTGTGTGGCTTAGATTTAGATGCGACGGATAGTCTTTATATCTACGCAGACAGAAAAACAAAAAATATTGAAAAATTAAATTTGTATGAAATGTAATCTTTGTTTTGTTCCTCATTTCTCAACCATCCAATCACATGTGCCACTGCGGAGTGTGGCAGGTTACAGCTAGTAATATTATAAGATCTCATAATTTTTTTCAAAGATTGTGAAAAATGCGATCTTATTAAAAAATAAGAGTATGGTCACCTCATCCATAAATAACATTTATGAAGTGCCAAGTAGAGCACTTTCCTTTCTTTTCGCAATAATAATTATTGTAGATATATATTGTCTTTTTTCTTGCATCGTTGTTGCTATGAAATATAAATTCCCTTTTCATGTCATGTCAACCTGAGGACACTTCCTTCTATAATAATACCCTCCTTAGCCTCTTCACAGCTCTTTTCCTATTTCACATTTTATTATTAATCGCATACAATATACTGCTCCACTTAGACATAACAAAGTACGTTTTGTTGGCAGACAGGAAAGAAAGGAATAGAAAAAATGAAAACGTGTAGGTAACTTTTTGTACATCTGAGATAAAATATATGACAGAAAAAAACTGAGGAAAGGATTACAAAAAAAAGAAGAAAATTGCATACAGAAAAGTTCTCATCCGAATGCAGCAAGTGCTTTGTAGCATATCATAGGTGTAATTACATCTACCGCACTCACTTAATCGTTGTAATCTAGGAATCCAGCACCCGCATTCGGTACTGTATTACAGTGGGACAAAGTTCTTTTTTTATGAACGATTCTATTATTTTTGTGACTTATTGAATACAAGAAATGGTTAAACTCAATCCTAAGATATTCGTGTAAATGTTAAAAAAAAAGATAAAAGATGAAGATGTTTAAATGTCATGAATCATTAAATTTAAATTTTTAAACGTTGACCGAATATGAATGGGATGAAAATATGGCGGTTTTCATTCATTGACAAGTTTGATGCACCGTAAAACAGACACATTTCTTAGAGATACCTATACCTTCTTTAAACAGTGCTGAAGGGTTACCATATAAAAGTATTAGAAAGAACACATTCATTGTGATTTTTTTTAATAAGGGTTTGCTTACAGTAACATTCAAAGTGACATCTAGAGACCAAATGGTCTACTAATTTTTCAGTATGATCAATTCTACGACACACTGCTTCTTATCAGTTAATATTTCCCTGGCAACACTGTATTATGCATTAGCGAAATATTCTCGCCAAGTGAAGAAGAATAACATGAAGCAAATGAAAAGAAAAAAAAATAAGGTAAAAAAAGGCAAGTTTTTTTTTTTGACTTCCTTTCCTGATGGAAATGGATGAGACGAAGTTTAGCGACGATGTAGAAGAATGTCTCTGGCTTTGTTTTCATTCCTTCTGTTTTATTGCTCTAAGTTTGTGGGTTGGATGCAATTTTTTTGGTCCGCGTCCTCAACTTATATTTCCTCTCGCTTGAAGAGAAAGTTTCCGCAAGAGTTTTGAGTTCTATCAAAAGTAACGAGTACCAGTACCCAGTATGTCGCATTTTTATCCCTTTTTTCTTCTGCAATTTTTTGCTTGTCGCACTGAAACGTCTACTTTGGCGATATTTCTTTGTTTCATTTGATTTATGAAGCGGAAATTAATTTGAATTTAAGATTACTATCGGTGGTCTACATGACAGTAAGAAATAATAAGTAAGTTTGAAGAACATGAAGGAAACAAAGTTATATTGTGATGTATGTGAGGAAATGCGTTTTTGAATCTTAAAAAAGAAAACAAGAATCAATCCTGAAAGTCATAACAAACAGGAATCTAAAACTAAATGCAACAAATAATGTTAAAAGTTAGTTTAAACGGATTCAAGCATTTTTGTTGCATATAAATCTTAAAGCTGGCAACAGAAAGTATAAAATAATACCGTAATAAAATCTGCATCATATCCTCCTTTCGAAAAAGCTAAAACAAGAAATTATAAGTAGGTAGGTTTTTTTTTTGCTCACTCCAGCTGCTTTGGCAACAACTGAAAGAACACCAAATAAGCATTCGTAATCATAATTACCCTTAGTTAATTAATTTTACTGAAATCCTGCTGAAAGATGGGATTAAACACACACAAAAAAAAAATGCAAAAAATACTCTTATTGTAAAATTCAAAAAGATCTCAATGCGAAAAAATACCCAACTTGAGCAAACCGTCTTTGAATTTTAATTGTACATCTCCGTTTCTGCAAGTGATGGGTGTTGCATGCAACTAAGAAAAGTGCAATAAAAAAAAGCGTCCAGCAAGGTATTGCCATTGGTTGTATATTTTTGCTCGAAATTAAATTTAAACATTAGGTTTTATGTGTGTGCTGATTGAAGCCAACCTAAATCATGCTTCATCTTAAAATTTCGGTCCCATTCAGACACTGCCCTACTGTATCGAAGTAGTTCTGCTTGTGTGGAGACATATCGTTTGTTAGGGAGGTCACCGATTCACCGTGCTTCGCCTGATGTGGTACATTAGCGGAATCACAATCTGTACAATTACTCTGAAAAAATGAAACCGCTCAAGCATGCACTTTCAAATATTCATCATTTGGCTGGACCGCCCCCAAAAAATTGTTAAACATGCAGATCCGAGCCCTTCTCTATAGATCCTTGATAGAATAGTAATATACGTAACGTAGAAGATTATGGTGTTCGATGCAAACTGAGAGAGAATCCCTCTTTCGTTGGATTACAAACTTTATTTCGAACCGTTAAATACAAGTTCTATTGTTGCATGTAATATAATATGCTGGTGTACCTCAGGGCTCTGTTTTGTCCCCGATACTCTTTCTCATTTTCGAAAATCAGATCATTGCACAGCCATATACAATGGGGAATGAAAAACCGCATAGAGTTTAATGCTACAAAAATTCAATGTTGTCTAGTATAGTTGCAGCGAGATATACTCACTTGCATCAATGATACCGAACATCTCGAAATTCTCGGTATGTCCATCACTGACCACATCTTGCGGAACGAGCACATATGCCATGTCGCCAATAATTCCGCAAGTTGCTTTAGTTTAGGTGCAAGAAATGTTTCTCCCCGATCTAGCTACTATATCTATAAAAGTTATATCAGTCCAAGTTCAAGGGTGCAACAGCTTTCGAACAGTCAAATCGTAACGATTTGAAATCGTTTAACCACACTGGATAACCATAAACGATCATCGGCAGTATGAGGGCCATTTTACAAGTTAAATCACTCTCCGGCCAAGCCTAATGCTGTAAAACAGCCGTTTACGTCAAAGCGAGGGCTCCTCTATCCTTCGTCAAAATAGTTTTGACACTTTTATCTTCGAAAATACTTTTTTTTTTTGCATGATCCAAACACTTACCCCTAAGAGATGAACAAAAATTGAGCAGCAGGGTACCAATAAGATAAGAAAAAAAAAAAAACAGAAACTACTGATCTCAAGATGATTACGGTGTTGTAAAATTTAATTAGCCACAGAAAAGAAAGTAATTATACTCCGTCGTCGTCGGTCGTCTTCATCTCAAAAAAACTGAAAAGACCTTCAGTTCTTCTTTCCTTTCTATTTCCAATCTGGTTAGCCGGATTAAAATGAGCAGCTTCCAGTGCAGCCCCCACCAGAATGAGTGTCAGAGATAAGTAGAGGTTTTCACAATTCAATTAGCCCACTTGGTAACTTTTTATTCCTTCTTCTCTGTGTCAAGAAAATTATGCTTTTTCCTGAATTTGCATCGCTTATGAAATACGAGACACGCATTTTAATCATACCAGAAAAAAAAAAACCAGCCAAAAAAGTTAATAATTCGTATATGTGATATGAATTCACAAAATTCTAGGTCGTGTCTCGTGTCATACTACTTGGCTGATGGAATTAATTGCGAAGCGTTCTTCTCGAGTGGGTTTTCTTCTTATGTTGCCACAAAAACTGGCAGAGTAAATTTAGAGAGCAAGAGACAAAACCAGAACTGTGGATAGAAGAACGATGATTGTGTCTTAATTGCGAGGAAATGAAGATGGCACGATTTTATATATTTTATACAACGACGACGACGACGATGACGATGTATCCTTTAATATCTCTAGACTCCAACTCCAGCTAACGCAGCGTCTCGCAGAGGGGAATTGAAACAAGTTTTCAACCCTGTCGACCTAGTTTTATTGGTTTTGTTTTATAATCTAATCATTTCTGAAAATCCTGACTTGTTCTTGTTCTTCTTTTGGGGTTCTTCTTTAAAGTTCGTCTCCAGGGTAAATATTATAGAGGTTCAACGTTGTTGGAGCTACATCGGAGGCGATGTGAAATGTTGAGAAATGCAGACATCACATAACTTTTAAGCTGAAAATAGTGTTTTCCAGCTCAGTTGTGCATATATGTGATTTTAATTTAATCAAACACACATAAAAGCCATTGTTTTCGCATAGTCACATAGTTAAGAGGCTTTTGTCGACACATTAAATTAAGAAACACCAAGTTGGGTGTTTTGAAATGGTTTTGGGATAAGGTGAGTTGATGGGAACACAAACTGAATGTCAGACTTTTGATGTAATTGTTTTGAGATATTCAAAAATAGTGGCATGTACAGTTTCTTATTTAAAATAGGCTAAAGAGAGGTGCTTATTTCCGTATTTTCGATTATGTAGTAGGCTGAAGGTCCAAGACCAAGTTCTAACAGCGATCATTGTGCAATTGTACCGGTGGAAAGAGGGCACAGGTTAAAGTGCTATAGAACATCTGCGTAATTGTTATAGTATAGTCAAAACTGGTGAAAATGTCAAGCACGTTGTTTCGATAGTTTTCAGACGTGAAAAAAGACCTTATCCAAAAGTAGACTTAAATCCTAAAAATCAATAATTATTAAAAGACGAAATTTTGTTTTTTTTTTTTTGTTAAAATTGAAACAAAAACCACGTTAAATTGACTTTTCCGTTAATAAATATACTTGTTAGTTATATGTAAAAATACTTTAACTTAAACTACTTTTCACTTTCACAACTTATTTTTATCTATAAGCTTTTTCAATTTGTTTTTAATATTGTCATAGATATTTTTCATTCTAAATTTATTCTCTGATTTGTTAAGTTCGTTTACATAATATATTGTTCAATAAAATATTTTAAAATCAAGCTGTCAACCGCCACCTGTTAGTCTCTCATTCAGGTCTCTTTTCAGGGTGAAGTTTACTTTCGAACATATGGAGCCAGCCAATGGTTGTTCAAACTACACTCAACCATTTACAAAATCTTAAAAATCTGATACCCGAAATTACTGCAAACCGGTGAAAATAAATCAGCTTCATTTTTTGCTTTTTAAATTTTTACACTCAAAAACAAGGCCTCAAAACAAAACAACAGAGTTCGCTCTGCGAAATGGGTATAACCTAACTATAGTAAGCGTTTAGATAGCAGAATTAACAATTGTAATGGCTGACGAGAGTTGCGCCTCAAAATCATTAACATCGTCGAACTGTCCGTTAACAGGGGGATGGATTTTGGATATCCACGATCTTGTTTGTCTGTCCTCTTATTTCGCTTGTCCATGAGAGACACGACCACTAGATTTCAAGGCAACTAGCGGCGGTGGCAGCATGTTCAATTGATTCGGTCGCAACAGCTGCTGCCGCTTGATGTTGCATTGCAACACGATCTGTATAGCTCCAAGAGGAGGCCGGTCGCCGGTAAAGTCATTATCTTCTTGGTGCAAGATCGACCGTGTCAGACGGCCAACACGTTCGACGATCAAATAACAGTGAAAGTGAAAATTGTGTTTTAACTGTTTAAATTGCAATGTGCTTCGGGGAGTTAACGTGTTAGTTCACAATGTGAAGTTTTTGTTTAAATTTTCTGCTTGATAATTAAAAATTAACACGACCTTTGACACACTCTCGATCGGTTGGTTCGTTGCCTTTGAAAACAGAAGTATCAATCAATTTCGTTGACTTGTAATTATTCGTCTATCCATGTGTATATCCAATGCGTGTCAGGTTTCAGCTTGCAGATCGTCTGGTTCGCTCTTCTTGAGTCCCATTCAGTATTGCATTAGATCTGTCAAGACCGGACAAATGAAAACAAGACATGAAGTTGTAATTGTGCATGCCTCAAAATTTTAAGAGTTTCCATTAAAACAAGCGTCAAAAGATATTTCGTATTTTTGCAACTTCTTTTACAATTTTTCGCAACTGAACATTTTTCAGTTTTCCTATTCGCTTCCAGCCATATTAAAAAAAAAAACGCCTATTCCTCTCTTATTCCACAGGTTATCTAACCCATAGAATAATAGTTACCCCATGGATTAAAATTTCTCATTAATAAAAATAATTTGTTCCCGGAATAGCAAAGTTACGTTCATCCAAAATTCCATTTTTGATTTTTTTTTTGTTGTTGTTGTTGATGCTTGCCAAACTTGTCGTCTCTGATATACAGTGCCTTGCATAAGTATAACCGCACCCGAAAAAATGCATTTAAAAGAAAACCTTCAATAGGAGTGGCTCCTTACTATTTTTTTATTGAGTTGCATCACTGATCAAGCTAATTGAGAAGAAAATAAAGTACCGTTATTTCCTTTCCTGGTGTTTAAAAATTAAAAACAGATTTTGATGTACATATTGCAAAAATATAACCGAATATTTGGTTTTTTGTTTTTTCTTTTGTTTTTTCTTTGTTTTAAGTTCATTTTTAATAAAAAATTAATATGCAATTTTGTTGCCTCTATTCTTCACCAATCTTAGAATTCTTTTTGGCATAATATTAACTAGATTTTTTAATATGGAGTCGTCTAAAGCGTTCCATTCTGTCACAATTGCCTCTCGCAGCTGAGCAACACTAGCAAATTGCATAAATTCTGTGAGTTAAAATTCCCCAAAGATTTTCGATGGGGTTGCAATCTGGAAAATGTGGTGGCCACTCCATCAAATTAATGTTTTTCGATTCGAACCAATCCAAACTTTGACAACTTACGTGAATTGGGGCAATATCTTGCTGGAAGACATGCTCAACTCAGCGAAATCGTCTTAAATAAGGTACCAAAGTCTCCTTAACGACCGAAGTGTAGTCAGAACTGTTCATTCTAGTAGAGGTGAAGGCAAGTGCAACCTAACGAGCTCGAAGAAGGCCCCCACCCAAACCATACAGCTGCCACCACCAAAGTTCCTCTTCGAAAAAATTTTTTTCTCTTTCCTCAAACCGTGCCAATATCCGCTAAAACCATCTGGTCCATCGAGATTAAACATTTTTTCATCACTAAAAATAACTTAATAAAAAAACATTCATTCCAGTATTCCATTTGGTCACCAACGGTTTTCCAATCCCGATTTATGTTTTGGCGGGAAAATTCCAATCTCCTAAACACAATTCGTTACGTCCGGCAAAGAATGCACCGAATTGGATGCAGCATTGATCAAACGCCTCTTGTCGCGACGTGTCAGCTTCTGCGGACGCCGGGGTCTTATTTTTGTCTCATAAGGTTCTGGATGTTGTGTTGTGTGAAATTCGTCTTCCAATAGCCCTAAGACTAAAGCCGCTTGATTTTCGGCCAAGATTTTGCCTTTGATTTTTAATTTCGCTTAAATGCGTGGCATTGTTGTTTTTTATTTAAAAGCACTTGACTGAATGCAGCTTCAAAGAGATTTGCATTGTGCGGTTATATTTTTGCAATACATCAAAATCTGTTTTTAATTTTTGAACACCAGGAGAGGAAATAACGGTACTTTATTTTCTTCTCAATTTGCTTCATCAGTGATGTAACTCAATAAGAAAATAGTAAGGTGTCACTCCTATTGAAGGTTTTCTTTTAAATGCATTTTTTCAGGTGCGGTTATACTTATGCAAGGCACTGTATAAACCTATGTGGCGCCAGAAGCAGTTTTCTTATTTTTTTTTTTATTCATATGCTAAACCACCCTCTACGGTGGAATAAGTTAGCAAAGGTCAGTTAAGAGAAATGTTATTTTATCCAAAGCATTTTCCACTTATTTCACAGAATAAGGGTTCTTCGCTATACTGGCTGTAATAGCCAAAACAAAAAGAACTTACAATATGTAAAGATTGTTTGACGCAAAATTGCGAGGTTTCGCTCCATTCAAATGAAAAAAAATCTGTATCCAAACTTTGCGAAATCATCTTATAGCAATATTCTGCAAAACTACTTACATTTGCAAAAATCGTTTGCGAAACTAAATACAGCGTAGTTTTTTTTTTTGAAGTATCAAGGTATACCTAACGTTTCAAAAATCCTATGAACACCCTGTTCTAACTTTCCTGCGAAGTGACAGATAGCCCCTTCTCTTTTATCCAAGTACCTATATCAGCCAGTAATTACTGCCAATTGAAAACTGATTTTTTTCAAATTAAATTTTATCCAGTGCCATAAAATTGGTTCACGATTTTTCAACTCGAGCTGTCGATAAAATTTTCTCCACTGGCATTTTTTTTTTGTCGCTTTTTGTTTGAATTAACTGTCAAAGAAAAGAAAGTGGACAACTCAACGTGTAAACAACGCCAATAGGAGTGGAGTGGACATACTTTAGCGCAAGGAGAATGAATATTCAAATGATAATTTATCTGACATATCAAAGATCGTCGTCGTCGTTGCAGTTGTCGTTGGCCAACAGACTTTTTTATTTTCTCTCGCTCTTGCAGTTTTATTGGCTCAACTTTGTTTCTTGTAATGTTGCATGTTCGGTTGGTTGCAAGAGAGAATGATAGATTTTTATTGAATTTGTTTATCCTGAATAGAGGACGACTGGATGGAGTTGGGAAAAATAAAATTATTGCTCTGCGTGATGGGATTCAATTTGTTAAAAGTTGGATTTTATAGCTTGAAGGGGGAGATAGCTGTGCGATTTACAAAAGTTATTGACAGTTGCTTGAGGGAATCTGCAAAATACTATAAGGGGATTTCGAAGAAATTCGATACGATTCAAATACAGTCATTATAAATGTTGCATGGTTGATTGGAGGCTTTAATGCAAGGCATTTTTGTGAGATTGGTTTTGGTTAGCAATAAACACTTCAAGATATTGATCTTTGATGGATTTTAATTGATGTTATTATTTTGACACTAATTTTATTGATAATTTGTTGAAGACATTATTTGCTGTCTGACTATGTATGTCTTGTGCGTTTCGAACCCTTCGATCCGATCTGCAAACAATCGATATAATCGTTGAGGATAGTGACACCACAACATACTGAATTACGACAGTAATTTGCAAGCCCTCAAAAGTGCATACCCTACTTTTCAACATTCTGAGTGTGTTCTAGTATTTTTTTGTTTGCATTTGACAACATCGATCTTATTTGCGCACCATTTCCCCCTACCTACTTAAAATAATGTAAACATTTCACACCTCAATGAAATGCTCAAACCGATTTAATCGTTTATTTTCTACTTTTTCGAATAACTTTCCATCAAAACTTTATGACTAATTTCCAATTTTTTTCTTCTCTATCTTTGCAGGTATGTTAAATCCCAGCTGAAAAACAACGAATGAGTCTAACATGGCATCGACTGGCAAAAGTCAGCCAAAGTGTAAATATCGATTGTCTTGTCTCCCATCTCAAACACGCAGTTAGTAAGTAAGCAGGGTATTGCAAATTTTCGCTAATTATTGCGCTCAACTTTGTGCTATTGAAGAGCCCTTAGTAGGGCTTCGGTTATTTACGGATCATTGAAGCAGCTTGGTTTTGTTTTGTTTGGCATTTTTGTGCTTTTCTTTTCATTTGAGGGAAACCCCACAATATACAATTTCCATCAGGCATAAAGATACCTACCTACATACGCAAAATTCCATCATTTAGCTTCAAGTCTATTGCATTGAGAAGAAAATATTGGAAACACTAACTTATACTCTACAACATAGTAGACGGGTGGAGACATGGTATTAGGAATATTGTGAGAACTAAATCAATAGATGTATGTATGCGATTGAAATTTATCGAGACTTAGCTTATGGAAATGACACCTTCTGATGGTTTTTTGCTACTTTTTGTTGGCATGCCAATCATCACAAGGAGAGAAAATATTTTGCCATGAAAAAGAAAGAAAAATAAATAACACTTATTTTTTTGTTTGCATAGCTTGCACATAGCCTTTGCAATTGGTGTTAACCTCATTTCGATGGGGTTGTGTGTTGGGGCAGTTTCTATAGATTAAAAAAAAAAGAAAGCATTGTAAACAGATTTTGAAAGGTGATGAACTTTTCTTCCCCATGGATATTGTTAAGTCGAGGATAGAGGCTGAGTTTTGTGAAGGCTAAGATATTGAACAAAGAATAAAAGCTATAAAAACAATGAAGCCTTTTCGAATCACAATCAATGGAAACTAATAACAAAGTTAGTAATTTCGATGGGCTTCATTGAAAAAGAAAACCAACAATGTTGTCCCATTCCAATATGTAATTCGATGTGGCTCTACTTTCAACAAAATGCGAGTGAACCAATCGACTTTTTAAGAAATAATTATGGTAGGTAAGCACTTTATTTCACGTTTTCCTACACCAGTAACGAATGTACTTGTTACTATTTTACTAGTTATCGCTTCAGAAACTTAGTATCTTAACGTTTCTTTCATATCAATGTCATTTCTTGTGTGAGTTATCACTTCTGTGACTAAAATTTCGTAGTTCAACATTTAAAAAAGGACAATGTATCAAATTTTATGAGAGTTCTCTAATCCATCAATGTCGTAGCAATCCTTTGATAGAAATTGCATGTTCACATGTTGAGCTTTTGACAGATAGTTACGTGTTACGAAAAAAAAAAATGTAACGCATAACTAGAGTAACGTGTTGGGTTAATATATAAAGTAACTAAGGTAACTAGTGATGTTACTGTGACGAGTTACTTTCGTTACTTTTACATACACATTGACAATAATTTATATTTTTCACTCAAACGTTACGCATAGCAAAAAACCATGTAACGTGTAACTAGAGTAACGTGTTCGGTTAATATCTGAAATCTGAAGCTCCTCAAGTAACCAGTGATTATAGTCTAACGAGTACACCCAGAATTTCAGTAATGAAATGAGTAAACGTAGGATTTCACTAATGAGTTAGTTTCGTTACTTTTCCATGTAACGTTAGTAACTAGTGATAAAACTGTAACGAGAACAACTAGTATTTCAGTTACTTTCGTTACTTCTACATATCTTAAGGTATAAAATTCTACTGTACGTGTGTATGTCTCTGAACTCCTCCAATTTTTTTGTATGGGATCAATTGGCCCCCTGGATAGTTTTGATTCACAAATCAGTCCAACAGGTGGCGCTGCAGTCGTTGTCATTCATCAATTCATTTCAATCATTATGAATAAGTATTCATGCATGATACTATTTATTCTACTTGCCGACCCGGTAAACGATGTTTTGCCATTTAAGTAATTTCTTAGAACGACTGTATGTCACTGAACTCTTCCTTAGCCGCTGGACTGATTTAACTGTTTTTTTTTTTCGTATGCGTTCGGGTGGTGCTTTAGATGGTTTAGAATCACAAACCAGCGACACTAGATGTCTCGGTAAACGTTTTTTACAACCAAGTGACGGCTATAAGATGCTTTTAAGGCTACTAGCTGACCAGGTAAACGTTGTGTTAGCTATCATATAAATAGTTTCTACGAGTTATTTAAGCTGCTTAAAATATCGATATGGACGCTATATACAAGTACATATTGAATTCGTAAAAAAAAAATTGAGATGAGGATGAGATATGACATTACGATGATAGAGAAGTCGAAAAAAGTGGGTCCGGCGATTCCGTCTGTCTGTCTGTCGGAAGTTTACAGGCATCTACAGCCTTAACTACTGGTCCGATTGACTTCAAATTTGAAAATTAGAGGTTTGAGCAAAAACTCATATCCCAGTTTTTTTATTTTTGTTTTAAGATCAAAATTTACGGTAGCCACCATACGATTTTTTTGGCCAAAAACCAAAACTTTTAATTTTCTCCAAAACGGCTCCTACGATTTTTTTTAAACTTCCTCGAGTTTAATTTTTTTAAACGTTCATGTATTTTATGTAAAAAAAAAATTTGTATTGCTCCAAAACGGTACCTCCCATAGAACCGTTTTTTTTTTATTATGATTTTCTCGAAAAATGAAAGTTCGATCAGCGTAAGTTTTTTTTTGAAAGTACGTATATTGTTCAATAATATTTTGTTCAATAAAATTTTTTTTTTTGGATTTTTAAAAAATATTTTTAATTTTTTTTTTTTAAATTCTGTATCTCAAAAACGGATCAATTTTAAAAATCCAAATTGAAGTATAATATGTATTTTACATGGTCTTGAAAACTGCATACCCAAATTAATTTTAAGACATTTTTTGAAAAATTTTATATATAAAAAATTAATTTAAAAAAAAACGGCTCCGACGATTTTCAAAAAAAAAATTAAATAAATCAAGAATAAGGTTTGAATTTGTTTGGCATTTAAATTTTTGGAATGAAATGTATTTACGAGGTACATTTTCAAATTTTAATTTTTTTAATAAATTTAATTATATTTTATATATTGAGTTTTTTTTTGTGAGTTAAGTGTAAGCGTACAGTAAGAGTGTAATCAGAATTGCTTAAAGTATATCTCTTATCTTAACACTACTTTTTGCAATTTTTGAAATAAAAGTAATCATAAATATTTAGTTTTAGCATGCAGGAACAAGTTCGTACGACCAAGTCGTGCACTTTTTTTTCAATCAAAGTAAAGCCTTAAGGGCCCTAACCCAGAAGATGATTACAACTTATACAAAATAAGTGTATGATATGAAAATGAAAATCATTTAATTTATTTAAAATTTATCCAAGTCAAATATCTTCTTCTTCTTCAAGCCGAATATAATATATAAAATTTTAAAATTTACAATATCAATGATAAAGAAACAAATAAAAAGAAAGTACTCATACGCCACAGTGTGTAATCAATTAATCATCATCATAATTATCAATTGGTTTCAAATAAATATTGCATTTTGATAAAGTCTGCGTTGATTTGAAGAAAAGCCAGATGAAGTTCGTGGGGTCAGCTAGTGTATTGATAAAAATTTTGATTTTGAATTTACACTGTGAACTTGAAAAACAAATTTATACAAATGAAAACTAAAACAAACCGCATTGCATGTTGAAAAACACTTTTCATTTCAAATAAAACAATTAAACGCACATCAGCAACAGTTTGAAATTTATTCATTTGGATGCTCCTTTAAGTGTCATTAAAACAATTTGTTGTAATGAATTAAAAGTTACAACGTTCATTAATGTTATTGTTGCGTGTTTGGCCAGTTTGCAATTATATTCTTTTTCATGCAACGAAAAATCGTATAAATGAAAATAAAAACAAAGAAAACTCAAAATACAAGGCAACAACATGGTACGACTAGATAGAGTCGAATGGTTCCCTTGAGCATTTCATTGCCATCGCAAACAAAAAATTATGGGAACGCATGTAATTTAACAACGCAACGCAAAGGTAGTCGCACTAACTAATATCTGCCCATTGAAATAAAATTTGCAAATATACACACATACATGTGTATTTACGACGCGATTTCGAACTACTTTGTAACCGAACTAATCTACAAACATCCCAATGGAATAGCTTCTGTTTTAAGTGCCGTGAAATAAAATGTGTAGGTATGTCCCCAAAGGAAAAACGCAAAAGCCTTGCGTATAGGCTGAAACCCATAAAAGTGTTTTTTATGTATTTAATCGTCCCTGTGTTGCACTAAGATTAAAGCTTCAGAGTCAACTGACTGGGCAATTGGGGCACATTTGCTAAATTGCCTGCCGATGCGTTCTAAGAGATATCCGATTTTTTCTGTAAAAAAGTGCTTGTAGCCTGCAGATAGCTAGAGCTAATGAAAAGAGTTTAAGTTGTTATTTTTTGAATATCTTCTGTCCCTATGGTATTTCTTTGTAAAAAAGCCGAGCATTCGAGCAATATTTTCTTCAAATATCATTCGTGAAAATGAATTCATTAATTAGAAAAACAAGTATACTCCAGCATACCATCATGATATAAGCCTCTCAATTGTGCAATACCATTAACCGACTTTTATTACAAATTTGCTTAAGCCATTATCATTAAATGTAATTTTAGCTTCGTTAAGTAAATTACATTGAATTAACCACCTTTCGTTTACTTTTTTTTCTCATAAAACCTTCTTAACAAGACTTAAATAAATGCACTAATTATGACATAATCTCATTTAATTTCCCTTTCTTTTTCCTTGGGTTTATTGTCTCTTCGCCAAGTATACACCAGAAATGTGTTAATTCAATTAAATTCATTATTAGATTAGGATGAGGATACAGCGACACCTGCTTATGTATTTAAGATTAGGTTAATTATTCTTTTTTTTTTACATTTGGAATTTGTTTCCTTAAAGAAAAAAAAAAGAAAAAACTCAAACAATTAGAAAACAAATCAAATTTTATGGAAGAACTCGCAATTGGGTTAATTTTGAAACATAATTATTCTCTTGTCTTCTTATTCTTGTATCAAAAGGGAGCATAAATCTGATTATTTACCTTTGGCAAAGCGAAACCAAAATCCACAGACATTAAATCGAGATACCTACCTTTTGTCTGTACAACAGCTTTTGTCTGCTGGCAGGGATTTTTGTTTGTGGTATTTTTTGTTTGTAATAAAAAAAGAAAAGAAGAAAAACACTGGTCTCATCTCGGTTGATCTCCCACGCGATAACCTGATTTAATGTAAAATGAAAGGAAGAAAAAAATAAAAATGTTTTATTGACATACAGTGCCGCGGTTAAAAATCGGGTTTTACTTGCTTTTTATGCTAAATATTTATGTATCACTAAGTCTATCGAGTTTGGGAACGTAAACTTAAGCCAAAATCTTAATTTTATAATTGGTTGAGCCGTTTTTGAGAAATTTAGAAAAAAGTGTAATAGACCCAAAAGGTACTACAAAAATAGATTGCTTTTCCGATTTTTTTTTTTTTGTTATTCAAGAATATATATTATATATAGTATCTTGGAATACAATATCACTAAGGATAATGTTAAGTATAACCGTGCAAATTTGAACAAAATCGGTAAAGCCTGAAAAGAAATATTTGGAAATAATCCAAAAATCAGGCACAAAGTCCAAATTACATATTAGAATTTCCATGAAAAAAATATTGTTTTTTTTATTAATTTATTTGAAGACGATTGAGCGGGTCCGGATTGATTTTAGGACCACCCTAAATTACATAATAGTTTTCACCTTAATATAAACGGTTTTCAATAGGACGCTACAAAAGTTTTCTTAAATAAAACAAAAACGGTTTGGATTATTTCCTGTGAAAGTACATTTGATGCCATTATGTATGGAACTTTCTTTTGCATGGCCACCACGGCACGCTTGCAGAATCCAGACGCTGAACCCATTTTCGACGGTTTTCAAGCATAAATCGTCCGATACTGTTCGCAATTTCAATCGTCGTTGGCTTGTTGGCATAAACCATAAATTTGACGTAGCCCCACAGGAAATAGTCTAACGGCGTTAAATCGCATGAACGAGGCGGCCAATTCACAGGTCCTTTAGTGGAGATAATGCGCTCATCGAACTTCGTTCTCAATAATTGGATTGTTTGGCCCGCTTTGTGACATGTGGCACCGTCCTGTTGAAACCACATATCGTCCAAGTCCATATCATCCAATTCATTCCAAAAATAATCGGTTAGCATTGAGCGGTAGCGATTCCCATTCACAGTAACGTGCCGGTCTTGATCATCACGGAAGAAGTACGGCCCAATGACACCACCAGCATGTAAACCGCACCAAACAGTGATTTTTTCGGGATGTAATGGTGCCTCGTGAAGCACATGTGGATTGCTGCCTGACCAATAATGAATATTTTGCTTATTGACGAAGCCATCCAGCCAGAAATGAGCCTCATCGCTGACGATGATTTTTCGATGAAAATCCGATCATTTTCAAGCTGTTGCTCAGCCGAATTCACGAACATACGACGCTTCTGGTGATCAAGCGGCTTCAGTTCTTGCGTCAATTTGATCTTGTAAGGATGTAGGCCAAGATCTTTTCGCGATTGAGAACGACGTGTGAGAGACTGATTTGGGTCTTCCGCAATTGATGCCCTAGCGGCAGCAATATTCTCGACACTACGGGCACTTCTTTGTCTCACTGGCACGGGAACATTTTGTACTGAGCCTGTGGATTCAAATTTTTCCACTAGACGCTCAATTGTTGATCTGGCAGGACGATTATGACGACCATATATTGTACGTAGCGTGCAATGGTAAACCTTACTGAAGAGAAAAGTCAAGAGCGGGAAAAAATACGGCGTCGTTTGCTGTCCCTATCAGTCTACTTTTGTAGCGTCCCTATTGAAAAACCCTTTATATATTAGTGTTTTTGGTCGTTTATGCCGCCGACCTTGCAGCATTTGTCATAAAATAAACCTGCTGATCGATCAAAGCTACTGCCTGCCTTCCTCAGTGCCACCAGTTACTTCAAGAAAACCTGTTAATCAACCAGAGCTTTTTGTCTGAAATGAACCTGCCCCGAAAATAAACTCGTCGAGTAAAATATATACACACCAGAAGAAGCCAGAACTGGAAGTACTTCCACTTTCAGGTCTAAGAAAGCAAACTTGATAGTTTCTATATTTTCTAGTAATTATTAAGTATTTCAATAAAGAATTTATTTTATTCAATAGACCTTGACAAGACCGGCTCGCGAAACTTCAGCTGGAAAATAAAAAGTACACTGTCACTCACAGTCTGAGGTAGTTCTTTCGGAGGTTGCAATTTTGGCCGACTCGTTCGTGGAAAAGGTCTGATATCTCGTGAATAATTTTTTTGTATTGATGATTAAATGCTGAAGACCTCAGAATATGCATACATAGGTGTGACATGTCATGATCAAACAGACAAATTATCCAAGCTGTTGAGAACGACGTATTGGTTCGCCACGGTCCTCGCTACAACTCTATAGTCTCACCACTTCAACCTGGATGTGTTGTAAGCGGTCGAGTATAACCCACTTTGTAAACTGGGACTCAATTTTTCGAACGCTATTGGTAATCGTGGTGGCAGTAAGTAGATTATGCCCATCGTTAGTTCCTCTGATTGCCGAAATATATTTCTCACAAACGCTGATTTTCGTAATAGGTTAAAACATTACAAATCAGTTTGATAGAACTTCTGCTTGATCTTTTATTTTTTTTTTTTTTATTATTAATTCTTTATTTTATTAATATGTTATTCTTACATTCATTGAAAAAAAATAATTACAGAAAGTTATAAAATTTTAAATTCACAAGAAATACATATTTAATAAAATAGATAGGTAAATCCGGTTGTCTCAAGGACAAGAGTTGGATATACCACAAAAAATAAGTACAAGCAATATTGATGGGGATCATTTAAAAAAGTGTAATGTACATGAAATTTTATTAAGTACATATATTAATGATTATAAGTTCGCAATGCACAAAATCAAAAAGAAAAAAATCAAAACAGTGAATGAAGGTAGACAAATAAACATTTTTGTGTAATATTTTAATTTATTATATTCAATAAACTACCAACTTCGTCAAAGTTTAAAGAAAATAGGAAAAGCTTAATGTTGTTCAAATATGACGATTTGATTGTGTTAAGTCTGATTTCTTGTGGAAGGCTATTGAATAGACGAGGTGCTGTAACTTCGTAGAAGTGAGAATAAATAGATTTTTTAGTAGTGGGAACCACAACTAAGAATCTATTATTTACTCGTAAATTGTGAGAACTGTTCGCCCTAGTTTGCAGGTAACCAGATTTTTCAAAAAATATTTTTAAGACTTTATAGAAATATAAATGTTGAAGTGGTAGGATTTTAAGGTTTTTGAAGAGATTAAAGCTTGGGGTTTGACGGTGTGCTCTACAGATAATTCTTATAGCATACTTTTGTTTTATAAGTAATGGTTCTATTTTATTGTAATTTGTACCACCCCAACAAGAGAGACCGTATTGTAGTTTGGACTTAAAAAGGCCGTTATAGACTAAACTTAGAATAGGTTGACGATCTGTAAAAAATGTCAACGAATCACCCTTTAGATTATATATACATATGTATATCCATGTGTATTGTGTAAAGCGAACTGCTTTGGGTGTGTTTTCACGTATAACTTCCACAATACATCACCTTTTGACCAATATACGGGGGCCTCATTGACATAAATAGTCCTGAATAAGTACAACATCTTTCGGATCCTGTAGTTTTGGCATTCACAATTATTAAATATTAAAGAAATATTTTTTTTCTGTGGGTTTGTTCACTATCGACACTTTTAGACTAGCTGAACGACCCTTAGTCTTTTTTTTATAATATTTGCAGATGAATGACAAACGATGAATCTAAAAGATTAAGAGCCGTTTTCTTCACTCAAGTTGACCAACTCTAGAGTTGAGAGAAACTTAAGAGTTGGGGGACAAGTTGAAAATCGTTTTTCTACAATACTTTAAATCTCCACTCGAGAGTTGAAATTCAAAAGTTGGATTCTCTCATATTTTTCGAAACTTCCCTAGGATATTTTTTCACCAATACGTTTGTTTCAACTTTATATTTGAATTTACGTCAAATCAATTTTAACATTCCGTTGGCAATGTAATGGCTACGAACAAAAACGGTCCGGTCTTGAAGTATTTTTTCTGCTAATTCATTCTCAACGAAAATTGACCAACATTCGTCAAATTTGTCCCGAAATAGCTCAAAAGGCCAGAAAAGAACTAAACAAAGTCGAACGCGCGTTCTCACTCAAAACATTGCTGCCCTTCGAGAATGGAGCGAAAAACAACCTCATTTGAAAGCACGAACGGACGACGATAAATTTCAGCTGTGCTTCCTGCGAAGCTACTTCTTGGAAAAGGTCAAACAAAAGTCGACTATTTGTACGCCTTCAAAAACATCTCGGAAGTCTTACTCCTCAATAGACAGATTTTCATGACCGATAGAAAAACAAGTTGGAAAAAGTGGTGTATTCCACAGGACAAAAAAACTGGCTAGTAGCAAATGCTGCAAAATACTTGTTTATTCGAAATATTCCGAAAACAGTTTGGATGAAAGTTTACAAGGTCACTATTCAAGTTTTAAAATGTTAGCAATCACGCATCAAACGAAAACTTGCCAAGTGAACTTGTAAATTTTCATCCATTCCTGCGGTCTAGATGTTGTTAACTCATTTAGCTCCAAAGGTCCATTGTGAAACTACTAAAGAAAGGGAGTGTTATGAACTTAAAGTCGTTTAAGTTCATAAACTTAAAGCCTTTTAAGTTCATAGTTAAGAATTCTAAATTTCAACATCCTACGACCATTTTAAGAAAGTGGGCGAACACCACGCCCCCTGAAAGAGCAAATTGAAATTGTCGATGTGGAGCATCTAACTCTATGGGTTCAAAAGTTATGGGGGGTTAAAAATGTGCTTGAATTCGATCCTGTAAAAAAGGAGTAGTGCTAGAACTTGGCACTATGAATGAAAATTTGAATTTGAGAGAAAGCTCTCAAGTTTGTCTCTCAACTTTTTAAGAAGTTGTGAAAATCGGGAGTTGATTAACCTGAGAGTGAGAGTTGAGAATCGAAAGTTGAAACTGTCAAATGTGAGAAAAGAAAACCAAAATCACAAGTTTGCGAATAAAGATCCTCAAGTTGGGTAAAATGGCTCTTATTTGTCTTAAAACCTCGTGTAAAAATTAATTTTTATGTTGAGAGTCTTATGTTTTTGTTGCATGTTCATGTTTTCAATTTTTTGAATTAAGTGCTGGTTTGTATTATATTTTCTTCACAGCACTGTTAAGCATTTACATTTTAAGTATCAAGTTATTTGTACGTTTTTATTTACATTTTCTGTTGTTTGCCCTGCGAACTATCACATAATTGCTTGTTGTTGCTGTCAAAAAAGTGTACCTTTGTATCATTTTCATTTTCACAAATTAATTTCTCGACATCATCAGAGCAGGAACTATAATAATTAACTTGCCAAGACACACCAAACGACCAACAACGTTTTCAAACATTTAGCTTGTGAAATAGTTTTTTTTTTTTTTTTTTTGTTAAAAGGGCGGCACCGGCAGAAAGTTGATTGAATGGGGGAGTAGAGTATGGCAGAAGTTATGCATTTGAATAGAAATTACACTACCAGTCCGTCCGTTCATCGTTTGTATGGAAACTGCAATTTAAAGTTTTGTCTCTCAACCTACAAGTTTCTTGCTAAGAGTTTCGTATGATTATTATATTTGACTTTATACACACCACCTGGGTATACTGTCGAAAATGAGAAAGTTATGCTGCAGACTTTATATTTTAAATTGCAATTTCGACACCCTTTTACGGAATGAAAATTGGGGGAACACCTCTTTTGCTTGACGGCTTGAAATTTGAGCGAAAGTTTAGTACCTATTTAGTTTTGTGCACCCTAATGACTCAGTTATGTAAAATGAAAATAAATGACTTGGCAAAATGTGGAGCAGCTTAAATGTGAATTAGAAAAGGCAGGTGTTTATTGCGAAACTTAAATTTATCAGCTAATGTTTGAGGTACACTATTTGAAATCCACTTTGGAAGTACTTTTTTCCACTGTTTGAAACTCTAAAAATTGATATTTATCTTGACGACTTTATGACTTGACAGGTTCTCATAAAACTGGGTCTTCAACACATCCACTTAAAGTGGTATGTTATTGAGCACTCACAAGATCGAATAGATGGGTCCTTCCGACCTGTTGTGCATCCTTCCTTAACTCTTGCTCATCTGCAACTTTGTATCAAATTGACATTAATTTGCAAAAAAAATACCCCATCCAATGTAAAAGATCTAACATCACACAACAGCCACAGCCAATCCACTTAATGGTGACAAAATACACAAGCAACAACTTTACAATAATGGTAATAATCTCTTGTGATACCTTCGGCCCTAGTTTACACAATAGCCTTCCTCACCAGAAAAAACTACTGTAGGTATCTTAAAGATATAATTTATCGACATGTTCACGCTCTCACTTAAAGCAAGAGAAGAAAAAAAAACCGCTAACACACGGAAAACCCAACCATTCACTATATTCTTCCATAAGTGAACTTACTTTTCCAATCCATAAGAATGCAATTCGATAGCCTTAATTTTCCCAAACAGCCCCAAACAAAACAACTCGTCTCGTGTCGCGTCGCTTTGTCGTCCGTATACGTATAAAGCCGCATAAGATACTCCATCTCTGCTCTCAGCCATCGACAAAGGCAATTATATCTATTCCACTGTTCGTTTCTTGAATCCAGTCAAAGTTAAAAAAAAAAAAATCCAAAAGTATCTACGACAAGCGAGTAAAATAGCTCCACCGATATGAGAGAGTATCTATTGTATGAAGAAATAAAAGTATCTGAGACTAAGTATCTCGTATCTATCTCTCTTTCGGTAAAAGGCACACACAACAGACAGTGAATTGTTTGTGCATTATTACAATTGGCACGCGACGACTTTGCTACTCTAGGAATGTCTTCATATGTGATCGTATGTGTTGGCTCTCAAGAAAGACTTAACCAAAGTATAAAAGACGATGAAGAAGAAAAAGTCAAAGAACAAAACACATTTCGTATAAGCCTGTCTATCCCCACGTTTCTCTGGCCGCTGGATTGTTCTCCTTTTTTTTATTTGCTCATTTGTTTGTTTGTTTGTTGATTGAGGCCGAGCAAGTGTTCCAAGTGACGCATAGCAGCCAACCCAATACCCAACCCAACAGCAATCGAACTCCAACATCGGACCGTGTCGTCGTCGTATTCTTTCTGAAGCCACTTAACGGGCTTCAATCGCAGCTTGTAGCTTTTCGATATTTTAGTTTGCCTCCGAGACGACACGCGGATCGACGACGAACTGTCTTATCCTATCCTTTGTGCTCGTAATTTCAACAAAAAAAAGAAAGGATTTTTGTTTTGTGTTTGTTTGTTTGCCTTTTGATGTCCGTTCTTGTTCTCAAGCCGGCCGATGACGCATACGCATACCCCTTCGACAGGTTTTGTGGCTCGATAAATTCGTCAACACCCTACACATTGTTGTATTCCTCCGGTCTGTTCCGTCAATGACCTTTTTTTTGTATTCAAAATAAAAAGAGAGTGTTTCTTGCTTCTCGTCCTGCGTTGAGCCCTCCTCGTAACCATAGTGATATGCCATTGGCCAAAACGAAGTGAAACACAATTTATAAGAAGTCAATACTCCTACGCGTCATTAAATGTTTTTTTAAATCGTGTCGAACTCGCAGTCAAGCCTCGAAATCCTGAAAAGTTTAAAGCCGGTCGTTGGTTCGTTCGTTCGTTAAAGTCATCGGGCGATTTGTTTACGTGACATGTGGTTTCCTGTTAAATTCGAATCTTTATCTGAATTCGAATCCTCTCACTGCCGCCTCTGTCCCATCGAAACAACGAAACCATAGTGCAGCGCAGGAGAAAGTTGGGATCACGCAAAAGTGATTCTTTGTGATAGTGCAACAATGTGTTTTTAAATATTTTTTTTTCTTCGTTTTTCATTGAGAAAAGTAAATCAGGAAAAGTGTCCCATTCCCATTTTGAATTTTCTGCCAAAATTTTTGTGAATTTAGTTCACCATTAAACATCAAATTTAACCTAAATTTTTATGCGTCAACATTTTTTCTCAGTTTGGTGCTGCTGTGCTTTTTTTTCGGGCAATTAGTATGCTCCGCGGATAAGTTACCTAGATAGCATTTCATAGTCTTCTCTTTTTTTTTTTTTTTTGGTGGATCAACATACCTATGGTGGTTCTGTGTGTTCCCCGAAGCAAATGCTTCAAGTCAAGAAAGAATTATTTTCCGCACGGATTAAGCGTTCAACGTCTTCGATTTAAAATTGTTGTTGTTGGTTTTCTTTTTTTTTCATTAAGTGACAAACGACGCATTCAGTGCTGGAATTTGCATTTCGAGAATTTTTCAGTTGTTTTTTTGTAATTCCTACAAAATATACATCTTCGTATTTCTGTGTGAGACAGTGCAGCAAGTCGCGCTGCATTCTGCTGCCATTTATTTCCATCACAGAGTCATGGAGCACCTTTAATATGGCAATCACGTACGTACATTTTTTTTTTTTTTGTCAGAATTGTATTTATTTTATTTGAGTTTTTTTTTCGTCTGTTTAGTGGAATTTTTGTTGCTCTTTCTTTGTTGTTTCGGATTTTGCATTAGAATAAGTCGGTTACAGTGAAATTTATATCAAGTGCAAAATTTCCATGAAATTGAAATTGTATCTGACACAAGGATTAAGTGTGAGAATGTTTGTTTATTCAAGACAAAAGGTATATTTTTAAATGAACCTGTACGTTCTTTACTTTCTGTGTTTTGTATTCTATGAGATGCACTAAGAATGTAGCATTCGTTGGATTCAATCGATTTTGTTATTGTAATCTGAATCCGAAACACATTTTAACGCACATTTAAAATGTATGTTTTCGAATAGTTGAGTGATGTTTATGAATATAAATGTTCCTAAGGGAATTTATGCGAAGACAAAGTTAGATCAATCTCATTCTTAAATATGAAGTTAAAGCTTTAAATTTTTAGGGTGAGGAGGGGATGTTACTTTGTAGCTATCGTTGAAATTGTTTATTTCAAGTTTACAGACTATACGTACAAAAAATTAATTATTGTCTGATTCTGAACTTTGGCTATTTCAGGATTCGAAAAAAAGGCTAAATTTGGTGTACCCTGAGCCATGTTAAGATCAATTTTTAGTAGAAATACTAATCTTTAAAACTACGTTTAATTTAAGCTGATATGTTTTCTTATGTTTACCTGACGAACGAGACGATAATAAAAGAAAAAGTAATTCATTAGTGCATCCAAGAACTCATTCATTTTACCGCTTTTTTATTGCGGCACTTGACACCGTGGATTTCCAAAAATTGATAGTTTTCGTGTAATTTTTAACACTGTCCAGTCTTGAAGAAAGTTGAAAGTATACTTTTGTCTACCTGTTCTGAGGGAGAGTTTAATTAAAAAGAAGTGGAAACTCAAATCGATTCTTAGAAAAAAATTCGAACTTGATATTTATTTTAGTCTTGAAAATAGTGAGAAAAACGGGACACAAACACAATCCCCAAAATCGAAATCCCTAAAATTAAAATAACGAAAACCCAAAATCCCTAAAACCCACGGTTTGGGTCAATATCTTGTATTGGCCAAAATACTGTTTACAAAATACTGTTAGTCAAAAACCTGTATTTAAAAATAGTGTATGTACAGAAACCCGTATGATCAAAATACTGTAAGCCAAAATCCTTTATTTTCAAAATCCAAATACTGGTTGGTCAAAATCCTGTTTTCAGAATCCTGGTTGGTGCCCACTTTTTGAAAAACAGTATTTTGAAATACAGGATTAGGTCATACAGTATTTTGGTCGTACAAGATTTGAAAATATAGATGGGGTTGGGTTCATAATCCCGAAAACCCAGAAACACGAAAACCTAAAATCCCGAAATCCCGAAAACCCAAAATCCCGAAAACCAAAATCCCGAAAACCCAAAATCCCGAAAACCCAAAATCCCGAAAACCCAAATTCCCGAAAACCCCAAAACCCCGAATCCCGAAAACCCAACATCCTGAAAACCGAAAACCCACAATCCCGGAAACCCCCAATGCCTAAAACCCACAATTCCGAAAACCCACAAACTCAAAAACTCAAAATCTAGAAAACCCAAAATCCGAAAACCCACAACCCGGAAACTCACAATCCCTAAAACCCACAACCCTCGAAACCCAAAACTCCCGAAAACCCACAAGCCCGTAAACTCACGATCCCTTAAACCCACAAGCTCCTAAATTCACAATCCCTAAAACCCACTGTCGGGAAAACCCGCAAACCCGAAAACCCACTAACCGAAACACAAAATTCCGAAAACCTAGAATCTCAACAACCCAAAATCCCGAAAACCCACAACACTAATGGCCAAAGTCCCGAAATTTTCTCATTTGTTAAACATATTTCAAAATAAAGAAAACCAAAGAATTAGAATTCAACAAAAACCATTCAGTCATATTGTAAGAAAATAAACATAAACAAAAATTTTTCATTTTATATATACTAATTTTTTTTTTGGGATTAAAAATTTCAGGATTTTGGGTTTTTGGGATATTCGGTTTTAGGGATTCTAAGGTGTTGAGATTGTGACCCCAACCCAAAAATAACTCCCATGTCTGAACGAATCATATCAATTAATTGTTGATATGGCTTGTCAAAAGACATATTTTCTTGTGCAATCTTAACTTTATTACCGTTTTTATTTGACACTATCGTAAAATCTTTGAAACTTGGTTCACATCATAATTCACGTTGACTTACTGCCTTAGCTCAAGCAAACCCTCACTGTTATCTAACCAGAAATGTGAATCAAAACTATAGCCAATTAAATTCACTTCCCATCGTAAAAGCCAACAGGAAAGTAAATAAATAAAACAAGCTTACAAAATTTCCACTCAAGAAATATTTCATTTTACAACTTTCTCACCCAATTTGCCGCACATAAAAGGAAAATACAAAAACAAAAAAAAACAGAGTTAAGCTAGAGCACACGCTTCAATGGATATGATTGTTGATGAGGGGGCGCCCGCGCCCATGCAAAATCAACACTTTCACATTTTAAAGTTAAGCCACAGCGAAAGTAAAAAAAAAAATGAATTACAACAAGTGAGCTATTTCCGAATTGGGGATTATTTATGTCTTTCATGAAAGGGATGTCAAAATAACCCTTCGAAATTCAACCCAAATAAAAAATGTGACCTAAAAATGTTTGCGGTTGTAAAAAGCTCCCTCGCGAAATACTTGCATATTTACAATTAGCACCCTCATTAAAAATACCAACTAAATTGGTGACCCAGTAGTCTTGCATTTGGATTTGCAAACCATCTCCAAAAATGCAACCCACTAGCCAGCGCAATTGACAAACAGAAAAACAAAATCTCTCTATTTTTGTTGTAGTTTCAACTAAACACGCTGTTGTCTGCCAACTTAACCCTATTCGGTTGTTTAATTTTAATTAGTAATTAATTTAACAGACAAATTGTTTAACACACTCAATTAACATCAAAGATCGGATAACAGAGTGCATACAGATATAATTATTTCGCACTTGGATTCGCACTATTCGCATTGGGACATCGTCGGACCTACACCTACCGTTGATGCAACCAACGTTGCACGGGGACTAAAACACTGACAATTAGTTTTGGTGTATTGCTCCAGATTCGATAATTTGGCATAATTTATTGAATCAGTGCCACTGTTACGTGTTTCTCTGTTGACCGATGTGGTGTGGTGCATAGTAATGATTAGATGATTGATTGATGGATTTGAGGGGGCATTTAAATGCGACCCACACTGGATGAGGATGGGTCTGCAACTGGTTTGCGAATTAGACTCAATGTAGCGACATGTAAACTAAACGAATTCAGATTAATTTGCTTAGAGCAACTCTAATTTAAATGACCGATTGAGCTGTTAAAAAGATTTAAGTGAATTTGATCTTAATTTTTTTTAATAGAAAATAATAATTTATGTCTTTTCCATTATTCATAAGAAAAAAAAGAAACTATAAACAAATCAATGATGTACGCTTGCCGCTTGGTTCTTCTAAAAATAACGAAAAAACATTACCTGCCAAAACAAAACCATGTCCTTGTCGAACAGTGAATGAAATTCGATTAGTCATTATTTCTGATTTATGAATCATGATGAACGCTTCAAATATAGGTACTCTCAGACAAAGTGGATCTAAAAAAGTTTATTCTAAAAATAAGAATTTATTAATCGTCTCTTCAGCTTGATTCGTTTTTAGAATTAATTCTTAACGAGGACCGTTGTTCGTCGTCGGAGAAAAGAAATTTGAACCTGAATGTCAAAAATGCACATCACTTGAGGGAAAAAAACATGAATTTTGTCTTGAAAAACAAAAAAAATAATTAATTTTCCAGATCATCTAAGGTCATGATCTTGTTTTTGAAAGAAAATGCTTTTGTCGTGTTCTCGGGTAAACAATAATTCATTTTGTCTCGATGGTATATTCGATATGTTTGGCAACCTCCTTCGGAAACACGTTAAAATCTGAAGGTAAAAAAACGGCTTTTTCAACTTGATCACCGAAACTATACCTCAGCACTTACTATAATTTATTTTTATTTGCAATTCTTTGAGGCTAAACAAAAAAACCAACCAAAATAATCAATTTTTAAGATTTTTTCGCAAACTTCTTAATATTATTTTTTCTTGGAATCTTTGTTCTTTTTGTATTTTTTGCACGAAACGATCTTGTGAATAGCTCAAGTAAACAAGACAAAATAATTTTATCGGCTATAAGCTAGCGTCTTATTGATATACAAATTCTTCGATTTGTCTATTTTATTAAGAAAAATCCAAGTTCTTTGATCAATCTTTTTGTTATTTATTTGTTTACGACTTGTATCAAAATGTTTGTGTTCATTTCGACCTTGTTCTTTCCTAAAAATAACATTTTTGACGATGGTTAAACGATTGCCAAATTAGAGGCCTATTGTCAAACTTACATTCAGCTGGCCAAATGGGTGATTTATTTGTTCCAAGTAGTTTGTAAAGAAAGCAATTTATTTTCATTGCTTTCTTTTTTTTTTTGAAAGTTGCCTTTTTGACATTAAAACTAATCCCTGCGAACGGATGATGTGTGTGATTGTTATTGAAAGAAAGACTACGTTGTGGGTGGCATGAATTAATTGATTAAAAAAATTCCTCAAACAAAAGCTTACTAAAAAACCGAAAAAGTATTTTACTTACATGTTTTTGAATGGATTTTACGAATCAATTAAGTGGACGATGATTTGTATGATGAATTTTAAATATTGAATTTTTAAATGTTCGTTGACTTTAACAGCTCCATCGAGGGATTTGCATTGGACAATGAATTGTTCAATTTGATTCTCTTTTGAAAACGGTTGCGATTTATAAATAAAATAAATCATCAATTTTTGAGCAGAAAATTGCTCTTGTCATTACATAAGGGAGTCAAATACAAATTTGAAATTATGATTTGAATTTATCATAAGGTTTAATTTTTAATCCGATATTATTCATATTGTAAATGTTAAGGTTGGTAACGAAGTCACCTTTTATCCCTCGTCCACCTCATTTCAAATATACACAGTGCGGACACTCATCACAGGCACTTTTACATTACAAATAAAAAGGAAATTGCAAATGGAAGTGACTTTTGGTTATGCCCATCAAGTTAGCACTACCACTTTAGAATTTACAAAAAGTAATTATGCAATTAATTGTCGTGAATTTGTCGTAAATTTGTCGTGAAACAAAAAAATTTGTCGCGTACTTATTTTAAAAGTTAGCCCCTGGTAGTGCTAACTTGATGCGAAAGTTAGCACTACCACCCCAGATTAGCTTGACTGGACATCCAAACCGAAAACTAAGTATGCAGATAATTGTCGTGATTTTGTCGCTGGTAAGTAGTGAAACAAAAAAAAAATCCAAAAATTAATTGGAATTTTTGGAATTTTTTTTAAAAATGACCCCTGGCAGTGCTAACTTGATGCGAAAGTTAGCACTACCACCCCAGATTAGCTTAACTGGACATCCAAACCGAAAACTAAGTATGCAGATAATTGCCCAACACTACAATAAATTTTGTTATAGTAGGAGAGCCGCTGAAGGGCGACCTTCACCCAACTGTTAACCGGCTGAAACTTTTTCTTATGAAATTTAGTTTGAAAACATATATGAATATGATAGCTTGCCTAACGAAAAGTGTGCCAGGCTATATTAAATTTAACTTTATTTTAATCAATTACTAACTCCTCCTTCACCCATACATTAAAATAAAACTTTGTGCCACATAGCCATATGTGTAAGTGGGCTTGAGACAAGAAAAAAATTGTATGGGAGAGGGGGGCCTATTCCCCCCGTTTAGCCAGGAGGGGCAGTTTTCTGAAAAATTGGCTAATTTTTTTCTAAAAAATATTAAAATTCAACGGCTTCATCTACAACAACGTGTTATACCTTTCTGCAAAGCCAAAAACATAGGCTTTCATTTTGTATTTAAATTTATTTGTTTTAAATAATAGTTTTAGAAAAAATAATTTTCAAACTCAAAATTTTGCAAAAAAAAAAAATTGTTAAATTTTTAGTTAATTTTTTTCAAAATTTCATGTGATTAAGTACTTATTTTGCATTCAACATTCAATACTGTCAATAATTTTGAATATAAAAAACAGTAACGTTAAAATAAAAAAGTTTTTTTTAAAAGCAAAAAGTGATTTTGTTTTTTTCTTTATATCTCGACAATGGCAAGGTATTTTTCAATCCGGTTTACTGTGTTCGACTAAAAATTAAAAACAGCATTGAATGTTGAAAACAAAATTAGTACTTAATAACATAAAATTTTGAAAAATTTAGTTCGAAATTTAAGAAATTTTTTTTTTTTCAAAATTTTAAGTTTGAAAATTAATTTTTCTAAAACTATTATTTAAAACAATTAAATTTAAATACAAAATGAAAGCCTATGTTTTTGGCTTTGCAGAAAGGTATAACACGTTGTTGTAGATGAAGCCGTTGATTTTTAATATTTTTTTTAAAAATAAGCCAATTTTTCAGAAAACTGCCCCTCCTGGCTAAACGGGGGAATAGGCCCCCCTCTCCCATACAATTTTTTTCTTGTCTCAAGCCCACTTACACATATGGCTATAAGGCACAACGTTTTATTTTAACATATGGGTGAAGGAGGAGTTAGTAATTGATTAAAATATAAAGTCAAATTTAATATAGCCTGGCACACTTTTCGTTAGGCAAGCTATCATATTCATATATGTTTTCAAACTAAATTTCATAAGAAAAAGTTTCAGCCGGTTAACAGATGGGTGTAGGTCGGTCTTCAGCGGCTCTTAGACTATTATAATACAATAAATATCGAAAAGATAAATCAAAATATTGATTAAAAAAATTTGTCGCGCCCTTAGTTTATGAATATGGGATGATTTTCTAAAATTTCCTAAACTGGCACTACCATATGAAATTTTTTTCCCTAAATACTTTTTTGAAATAAATTTGATGCCAACATTTGTCGTAAGACGCCTTCTTGCCAGAAATGCCATAAACAATTTTGTCGCGCCTTTGGATAAGAAGCAGTCCGCTAATCTGGGGTGGTAGTGCTAACTTTCGCATCAAGTTAGCACTATCAGGGGTCATTTAAAAAAAAAAAATTCCAAAAATTCCAAATAAATTTTTGGAATTTTTTTTGTTTCCCTACTTACCAGCGACAAAATCACGACAATTATCTGCATACTTAGTTTTCGGTTTGGATGTCCAGTCAAGCTAATCTGGGGTGGTAGTGCTAACTTTCGCATCAAGTTAGCACTACCAGGGGCTAACTTTTAAAATAAGTACGCGACAAATTTTTTTGTTTCACGACAAATTTACGACAAATTCACGACAATTAATTGCATAATTACTTTTTGAAAATTCTAAAGTGGTAGTGCTAACTTGATGGCATCTTTTGGTTGATTCGCTGTGTTTTTTTTTTGCTACAATTTTAGTAAAGGAGAGTGAATTTTCATACTCAATTCGAGAATTTCTGTGGTTACATTGTACTTAGTACAATATTAATTCTTCCTGCCAGTTCGGTCCCTAGTTGTCTCCAGTTTTGCACTCAAAGTTGATTGAGGTCCTCTTCGCTGTTGTATCTGCTTCGCCATTAGGGCTTCACGATATTCGATAAAAATATCGGTATCGTATCGTATCGTATCGAAAGTCGATACGATATCGACACTATATCCAGTACCTGCGATACCGATATCGATACGATAAACGTGTTTATAAAATTGTCGATATTATCGTATCGCCGATAAACACTGGCCGATAATTATCGAATTTATCGTATCGACTGAAAGAATTCTATTTTCGACACTGCGCGCTCAAAATTCAAATTTTTTTTCAATAGCATTTACTAATAGTAGTTTACTCGCAGTAATGCACATATTTGATTGTTTTTTTACGCGTTCGCTCGTGCTTTCGTTGTCGATCGTCTTTTGTGAGAACCCGATGAACATCGATACTGGAACGAAACGCGTCATTTGTTTTCGAGGCATGTTAAGCCGGTTGATTATTATTTCATATAATAGGTGGTTGAAAGGTTGTCTTCATCTATAGTCATATATGTATATAAATGCACCTATAAAAATAAAGTCTGTAAGGGTTGGAGTATCAACCGAAACCATAAGAACAGATCACGCGAAAATGTACACCGTTCTATATTTTTCTCTTAGAACGATTATGGGATTGTGAGCTTTCAACAAATGTCGATTTAAAATTGCGGGTTCGGAAAGTCTATCATCAAATAAAATTAATTTTGAATAACTTGCGTTTCACTTTTTGCCTCGTACAATAGTATAATAAAATTTCGATATTTTATCGAGTATCGTATCGGTATCGTATCGAAGTCGATAACGATACGATAAATTTGTCTTAAAATTATCGCCGATACCGATACGATACGATAAAATAATTTGTTACTCGATACGATACCGATACAAACGAATAATATCGGTATCGTATCGTATCGTGAAGCCCTATTCGCCATTCCCCCCCCTAAATGCACACGGGGCCAAAGATGACCCGAAGAACTTTCCTTTGAAATTCCTCTGGAAACAGCCTAAGGCACATTCATTCGATTTTGTCAAGGTCCTGCTTCTGCACCATACAGCAGGACTGGGACGATGAGGGTGTTATACACTCTTACCTTAGTTACTCGAGAGATGGGTTTTCCACTCAATTGCTTTTTTAGCTCCAAAGAAACAGCGATTGACAAGAGTTATTCTTCGTCTGGTCTCGGCGCTGGTTTTATTTCCCGTGTTAATAGCGGAGCCTAGGTAAAGAAACTCCTCTTCTACCTCGAAGTTGTACGCGTTTATTGTGACGTTTTGCCCGACGCGTTGTTATTGGGTGTCCTTCCTCGAAGACAGAATATATGTATTTCGTTTTTCCCTCATTTACCGCTAAACCCATTTTCGACGCTCCTGTCTCACAAAGACGCCATTGACATCACGCTGTGTTCTTCCCATTATATCAATATCATCAGCGTTCGCAAAAAGTTGAACAGATTTTTAGAAGATAGTGCCCCTGGTGATGACGGTGGAGTTTTGAACTATCTTCTCAAGAACGATGTTGAAGCAATCGCATGACAGTGCATCGCCTTGTCTGAACCTTTTTTGACATCGAAAGATCCATAAGCTCGTTGCCAACCTTAATTGCTTAACGTGATTTCTCGATCGTCATTTTACACAAGCGAACGAGGGATGTCAAACCTAGACATGCTTTATACAGTTCGTCTCTGTTAATGCTGTCATACGTGGCCTTAAAATCGACGATAAGGTGGTGGTTATCGATTTGGATTTGTCCGATTCAAGTGAAAATTTGGTCGATGGTTGACTTTCCTGGTCTAATAAGGACCAATCAGATTATTGACGAAAGGCTTCAGACATTCACATATTACGGCAGAGAGGATCTTGTAGGCGATGTTAAGTAGGCTGATTCTTCTGTAGTTGGCAGAGTTTAGATGATCTCTTTTTTTTTCAGGATCGGGCAAACAATGCTGAGGTACCATTCATGAGGCATGATTCTTGACCTAGTTTACTGATTATTGGTGCATGCTCCTATCTAGCTCGTCGCCTACTGCTTTGAACAACTTGGCAGCTAGACCATCTGCTCCGCAGCTTTGTTGGATTTCAGCCGTGATATTGCGGTTTTCACTTCTTCTAGGTCGGGTTCACGGACTTGTTGGCTATCATCGTGTCCGATGAAAGGCTCCTGTGGCTAGCGGCTGGATTTTGTTCGTCGTTTCTTTCAGTGTATCCGCCCGTCTCCGTGGGCTGTTGTTGCTTTGCAACTAAATGTTTTTCTACGTAGTTGGGAAGTCACCCCGACGTACAACCCTGAAAGTACCAGGCACTTGATATGTCTCCAAGGGCAAGAGCCGAAAAAAACACTCCTTTTACGGCCTGTGCTTCAAGTAATTCGAAGCAACCTATAAAGGTGTTCACCAAGTAGTTCGGCCTAACTGGAACTGAAGACGCCACCGGTGATTCCAAAAAACCGAAATTCTTTCGCTGCCGTCCCTTGTCGGTAGTGCCTTGGTATGAACACTCCTTCGTCGTGGGGGTAATTCGTAGTAACAGCCTACTCTGCTTCGACTTGTCGACCATGCGAGGTTCTTCTTCGAACACTCGTTGTGTCCCAGAAAATTCTTCGTTGTCTCGAATCAAAACTTAAAATTTAAGTTCATGTCCATAATCTCTTATATTTTCGTTGATTCAAAAAAAAAAAAAATGTATTCTACTATCCATAATTGAAAACCAAAAAAAAGAAAACACAATTTGAACTCGAATCCAAAAAACACTCAGATCGATTAAGGCAAAAAGTAACTGACGTTGCGGATTCTATCAACTTATGTGCCTTTTCTTCCTTTTTTTTCTTATTTTAATTATTATTTGCACGCTCGGGTTAATGCACTTGGAATAGGTTAAGTGCTTTGTGCACATAGCGCACATTGATGTACAGCGCTTGGTCGGTATATGTTCGATGACAGAGCCGACACATCGGCTTGAAAATGCAATAACGAAGACAGAAACGATTGATTGGTTAGACACGAGATGGATTTTCCGGGTTTTCTTGACTCTTCTTTTGTAAAGATTTGATGTGCATTGAAATGCCACGCATGGAACTAGTTTTGTGCACTTTTGAGACCTAGGCATACAATTAACATCATAGTCAGCAATTAATAATAAAAAAAATTGTGATTGAGTAGCTTTGTGCTTAGCTGTAGAGCGCCAAGCGGTCTTCTCTGACGCTCCTGTAAAGTATGATGAATTTATTTCGTAGCCTAATGATTTTATTTTAACGTGTGTGCAAAGTGGGCACTGGTCACCGGTGTTGGTCAGTTTCAAGTTAGGAAATTTGCCTCGGAACGCAATAGATATTTTAAAACATGTAGCCAAGGTAATTGTTGATGAAAAATGTAGCCAGATACAGATTGTCGAGCCCACTTGAGAGAATTAAAGTTTTATTACTTGAAAGTGGATGAATTGTTTTAAGTAAGTTGCTTCGCTCATATTGGTCAGTTGTGTGGGCTTGGAATGTCGAGCTTGGCCTTACTAGCAGACATGAGAATACTTTTTGTCTTGCTGTCAAGTGTAATCATTTTGATGAAGTTGCTTTGTTTTTTTCGTAAATCATCTTCGGATTGGTTTCATTCAATATGTATTTCTTTTTATGAGTTGAATGTCCTAACACAAATTTTTAAATATTTTCTTTCTTTTTTTTCATTTCAGGTTTGTCATCTTGCATTCAAGGCCCCAATACACCCCGAATAAAAAAAAAAAACATACACTGATATTTTCCGATACTAAAATTTAACGATACTCATTTCGAAACTTAAAAAAAAAACAAGCATTTCAAACCGAAATGTTTGTTTCCTCATTTCAAAAGCTATTGAAAAAATCCAATAACAAAATTGCAACTGTCAGCCACTGTTCATAAGGTGAAAAAAAAAAAACATCTCAACTCAAAACAGCACGTGTTATTAATTTTCTAAAATGTAATTTACCCCCAAAAGCGCTTGAAGTAATTATGTCGTCTTCTTATATTTTTAAAATAAATTAATTTTCTTTCTAATTTAATGGAACACTGTGGCGTATACGTCACATATTTTTCATTCCTCTTTATTTCAAGTTTACTGATAAAGTAATATACACAAATTTTTGTTGACATTTGTGTTTGCTCAAAAATAGCACACTAATATCCTTTCAGAATGTAATTCTCGCGAGAACACTGAGACCACCATACGAATTCTAGATTTTTTGGAATATTTTATGTGCACAAATGTACTGAAAATTTCGAGATGACACACACAAGTGGCGCATCAAATTTGTTCAGTTCCCAAATTGGCAGAGAATTCAGTTAGAGGTTTTTTGTTATTACTGGTGCAGGCGGAGAGACCTGTTAGAAGAATAATATATTTTGTATTTCTATATTTTTTAAGTGACAAAAGAAAAAAAAAGAAAATAAATCAGTGAACAAAGTTTGAAAAATAAAGAAATTGTTTGTAAACAAAAATTTAGTTTAAAAAAATCTGCTATGTTCGGATCTACGCACTCAATTAAACAAATTGTTTTTCCAAACAATTCAATTACCAGCAACAAATGTGGAATTAACTTAACCAAATGACGTCCATGACAATGAATATGGTTTTTCTGAAGGACCTACGTTCGAAAATAAAAGGATACATTCATGTATGTTGTATAAAATAAAATTTTTATAATATTTTGTGATTAATTTAAGGTTTAATTTTGTTCGATTATATTAAAAAAAAAAAAAAAAATTGGATGATAGCCAAGTATCATTTAATAATTTTATTGCATCGCAAAATACATAACGTGTCCAAAATGTTTTAAACATTTTTATTAATTTGAATTTTATGGACTTTTTTTGTTTCTCAAAATAAGATGTCGTAAAGAATATTTTGTCTTTTATTATGGTAACAATTTTATAATTTTCAATGAACCCTAGGATTTTATTCTGAATGGAGCAAAACAGTGATAGTATTAAAGTATAAAAGTGTCGCTAAAACTCTTGCAAAAAACCGTCTGTAATCCTTTTTTTCGAGATTTTGTAAGAGTTTATTTGAACGCGACGAGCACTGAAAACCCGAATGTTCTTTTTCTATTTTGCCTTATTACGTACTGACTTTTCCGTTGTTACTAGGAAAGTTGATTGGATCTGCGCCATGTGGTTCTGACTCATCCGCATATTTTTACGTTTTCTGTGAATACGTTCCATTGAATTTTTTTCCACACCAGAGAATTCCTTTGGGGAAAAAATTACGTTGACCAAGATTCTAGCCTCTCGATATAAAGATCGTTATGTGGTGACCAAAACTAGGATGCGTATTCTTCGTGAGAACGAACACAGTAACGCTTTATAAATCATATCATTGAACTCGCTTCCTTAACTATGCTGTTAAAAAAACTTTGCATAAAAAAACTTAGCTAAGTAGTCAAACGGAGCATCACTTAAAAAATAAAAAGTAGGGGTCCTAAATGGCTTCCCTGAAGAACTAAAAAAAAAGAAAAAAATTAGAAATAAAATTTCTTTATTCCATTTTGATCACATTAAAAATCTGCTTTTAGAAAAGGAAGAATATTTTCGTCAATCTCTATTGAAATGTTGTTAAACAACACTTGTGAACAACCAAGTGAATAACGAAACAAATCTTCATCCATAATACCCGGGGAAACGATGAAAGTATTGCTGAAATTATTTGCGTATCTTTTACAGATTTCAGAAGTTAAGCTGAGGGCTACATTATTGCAATTCCCCAAAGCTCATTCAGGATTAACATCACATTTCTTCTTTTAGTAAATGTATTCCCAAAAATGTTCGGGTTTGACGTCAAAAAACGCCCTATAGTTAGTAAATACCAACGTAAAGTTCACAAGACAGTTCTTCAAGAAATCAAATATTAACTACATTACATTGGTGGTCCAGTATAACGAACGATATAATGTCCAGAGTCAATTCGTTATATCGAAAATTCGTTATATCGAAACGTTTTTTTCATACAAATCTTTAGGTTAATAGAAAGTGCAATTGTATTTTTCATCATTTTATTTCATACTTCATAAAAAAAAATATGTAAATACATATGTACTTCACTTAATAGAATAAAAAAAAAAACATTTAACTTCATTTACATATAACGAAACGTTTAAGGAATAGACTTATTAGTCTTGTTCTTGTTCTCAAATTTAAGAAAAAAAATCGTTAATATGCATCTGTTTTTTTGGTCGTTGAATGTTATTATTGAATGCCTCTGCCCGTAAACTTCTTAGAACTAAGACTTTAGAGTTTTCAATGCCGTTTTGTTCAGTTTTGTGCATAGCGAACGAAGCAACTGTTTACATACACAAAGACGAATACGTAGGACAAAGCAAGCGAAAAAAAAACACTTGTGTAATGGGAAATTGTGTATGTATCTTCCAATATTATCATGAACATACATGTTGGTAGATATTAAATCATTTACAGTCAATTTTTTTTTTCATTTTCTGAAATTCGTTATTTGTTCGTTATATAGAACACCTAATGGACTAGAAAAAAGTGTTCGTAATATCGATCATTCGTTATATCGGCATTCGTTATACTGACACCAGTGTATTGGTTTTCTAAGGTTCAGGCCTTATTTCTATTATTACGAAGTGTTTTGAGTTCTTTAGCATACCAATGATGTCTTAAAGTGTTGGAGTGATGGACTTGCAATGCAGTCGTTACCTTCAAAACATTCCAATTCACCTGGCTTACACATTAGTGTTCATTAGCTCTTTAAATCCATAGAAGCAGTGTGATATCAATGCCTACAGAACTTAGCCAGCCAAAAAAGTTAAAGCTTTGACTTTAAAGCATGACTTTGTCGGCGTGAACAGAACTTACTTGGCCTTGCCTTCATTAACCGTTTAATCAGTTAATCTTTGTTCCCGAATCAAGGCAACAAATTGACTATTCATAGCACACTATTGTCTTTCAAAATATGTCGTTGGCCGAGTAATTCGATGAACTTTTAAAAAGATGTGTCCGTTGTGTATACCTGTGACTTTTGCAAATTTTTTTTTAAGATTAATGAAAAAGGCATATATCACGTAATGCATTGTTCAAATACCTCCTTTCACAACAAAAGCCGTGCTGGAACGAAATACGTTCTTCATCGTTAAAACTAAATATTGCTCTCGAAATGGGGATCAAGAGTTCTTGATTTCTTTCTTAGATCTGCCGAAAAGTAAAAATCATGACTGCGGTGGACTTTTGTTGTCTGAAGCCATTCTAAAAAATGTGCACGACTGGGTCGTACGAACTTGCTCCTGCATGCTAAAACTAAATATTTATGATTACTTAAATTGCAAAAGGTAGTGTTAAAATAAGAGATATTCTTTAAGCAATTCTGATTACACTCTTACTTACAGCTTACACTTAACTCAAAAAAAAAAAATATATAAAAATAATTAGAATTTATTAAAAAAATTAAAATTTGGAAATGTACCTCGTATATACATTTCATTCCAAAAATTTAAATGCCGAACAAATTCAAACCTTATTCTTGATTTATTGAATTTTTTTTTTTGAAAATCGTCGGAGCCGTTTTTTTTTAAATTAATTTTTTATATATAAAATTTTCAAAAATATCTTAAAATTAATTTGGGTATGCAGTTTTGAAGACCATGTAAATATACATATTATACTCCAATTTGGATTTTTAAAATTGATCCGTTTTTGAGATACAGAATTTTGAAAAAAAAAGTTAAAAATATTTTTTAAAATCCAAAAAAAAATTTGAAATTTTTTGAAAACAAAATATTATTTGAACAATATATACGTACTTTCGAAAAAAAACTTACGCTGATCGGACTTTCAGTTTTCGAGAAAATCTAATAACAAAAAAAACGGTTCTATGGGAGGTACCGTTTTGGAGCAATACAAAAATTTTTTTTTACATAAAACACATGAATGTTTAAAAAAATTAAACTCGAGGAAGTTTAAAAAAAATCGTTCGGGCCGTTTTTGTGAAAAAAAAGTTTTGGTTTTTGGCCAAAAAAATCGTATGGTGGCTACCCTAAATTTTGATCTTAAAACAAAAATAAAAAAATTGGGATATGACTTTTTGCTCAAACCTCTAATTTTCAAATTTGAAGTCAATCGGACCAGTAGTTAAGCCTGTAGATGCCTGTAAACTTTCCGACAGACAGACAGACGGAATCGCCGGACCCACTTTTTTCGACTTCTCTATCATCGTAATATCATATTTCATCGTCATCTCAATTTTTTTTTTTTTTTTTACGAATTCAATACTTGCCACATTTTCTATATGTCGCAAGTAAAAAGAGTAAGTTCCAACAGCTTTAGAAATTCACAGAGTTCGGCCGTCAAAACGACGTTAAGAACGCTTATGACTCCGTAGTGGGAGCAGCTCCAAGGGTTTCTATTTTTAAAATACATCCCTTTTCTTCATTGCGCTTCTCAAGCTTCCTCTCTTTTTCTCTGAAAAGTCGATCTTCATCTGTTTTTTTCTTTTTACAAAAATCGCGACCAGCTCGAGTCCTTCTTTACGCAAATACGCAACGTTTTTTGAATATTTCTTTTTTACGACGATGAATAAACCTCTTTTTGTTGTCATTAAGATAAAAGCATACTGTCATTACTTTTCTGGAATTACTCCTCAATTAAATGTACTTTAATTTATAACCAATTTCGATGCCAGTAAGATGAACTAGGCTAAGTTCAGAACAGCATAAACAAGAATATCAGCTTACTGTCATCAAATTTTGACGTCTAATAAACCCGCCTTCAAGTATCGCAATTAACTTTCTACTTTCAACAGGTTTGCCACAATTAAAACCAAATGTCTCTTTCCACATTAATCAAGACTTATCGTTTTCTTTTTTCATATTTTTGATTAAAGTAAAAACTACTCAAAGATTAACTGTTAACCTATCGTTCGTCCAAAACTTCATCAACAAAATTTAGTACCAATTTAAAATTCCATCTGATAATGATGAAACACTGCATTTGCAGCATAATTTTTCGAATTCAAACTTTATTATATGGAGCGAAACAAATTCACAAAAGAATTTTAAAATTTAATTTCTTTTATGAAAATGCAAATGTGTACCGCATCGCGCGCTGTATGTCTTGTGATAATGAAGATGAAAACGGAGGTTGTGTTCCGGTCACTAGGCACAATGTCGTCAACAATGCTCTTATAATTGCCTGTTCCATAACTGTCATTCATTATGAACCTACTATTTTTGATTCGTGAGTGAAATTATTAGTGTCATGGAAGGTGGTAACATCATTAAGCTTAGACATTAGCGAACAAAAAATCGATTAATCATCAAACTCCTTTTAAGCTCTTCAAAATCTTTTTAATTTCTTGTGAATAAGTCATCAACGAAGAGAAAGTAGCATTTAACACCAATTAACGCTCTGGAACACTCCGCAATGTTTCGATGTACATTGAGGAATTTTCAAACGAATTAGTCAACATAACAACAACACCAAACGTTACTTGCTCTTCGCTTTTTATTGTGTCGCCACATAGTCTAAAACCTACACCGTCCCTAAGTCGATTTAGAGTTGATTTTATAAGTCATTAAGCGAGGCGATTACACCTCAAATTTCCAGGTTGGACTTATTGTATACCGACATATAAATCCAAGACCTGAAGCTATTCCCTTAGACTCGAAAATCCAGCGTATGTGTATGTTTAAGAATGTTTTACCCGGAAAGAAGCCAAGTAAATGTGTTTGTTGCTGGACGTTTGCTATTATATGACGACACCAAAAACAGACAAACGAACAACATCGAGTTTTGTGCGATTTCCGGACTTCAGTTGATACATTGGGAACAAACAGCTTAGCGAGCTATTGCTTGGCGGTTAGTTGTTGTTTATTCGTTTGTTTACCAGAAGTTGTTTTCTTGTCCAGTTTTTGTTGTAAGTGCAGTGACCATTTGTTATCCAAAGAAGGAATTGTACATATTGTAAATGGGAGCTTAGCTTGTGCTTGGTGTACTTGGCAGGAAGGTAAAGTCTGCTGTTTTGTGTTTTGGAAGAGATTTTCATTTGATTGGTGAAAATGGTGGGCCTTAGATTTATTTGGTTAAAGGAGAAAATTCTGCGGCTTGCACTGAGAAATGGGTAATGATCATGTTAAGAATTGTACTTAGTTCCATATGTTTGTCTCATGATACGCACCAAAGCTTAGAACCTTCTTTGTAACGAACGTGAGATGGTGGCTTTGGTAACTGACTAACTCTTTTCTATATATATATATAACTCTGACGCTCACTACGGCGTATACGTAACAAAAAAAATTAATGTAGCTATAACAATTACTCCTCTGCTAACATGCGACTAGGTTGAGAGTCGAATAATTTCGAGTGAGAGCAAAGTTGTTGTTTAACTAGTCAAGAACATACCTATCCTTGTTCGATGTTGAATCGAAACGCATCATCATCGGATTTTGATAGTATTCGTAAAAGACCTGAATTTGAGGTCTACGGTGCAGGGGCACGCTATGGTACATTTTCTAATTTTGTCTTTTATTCCTTCCTCCATATGTCTGTTGTAATAATGTCTGCCAGTGTCGAAAAAATAAAAATTTATCAGAACTTTCTCCAACGAACGTGGTGCAGTCTCTGTCTGTCATAATTGGTAAAAATTCCTTCCGAGAATAGACATGTGTCTAGGTATTTCTAGTGAATTATGTTTCCTAGTTACTGTATCTGACGCCCTTGGATGCATGGCTTACACGTTGCAAACTTTTGTGTAGTGTTTTCTCTTCCGGTGTGAACTTCATTTAACATAAACATGAATCCCTTTTTAAACCCGTATTTCATGCCTTGAAATGTTAATTCCTGGAAATAAAGCTTCATAACACTTATAATCGTCCGTCTTTAATGTCTTGTCTAGGTTGGCAACCTCACTTTAATCTCTGAAGTTGTTAATATTTCCCGAAAAGTCGACAGGGCACTGCTCTCCACTGGTTCGTTACAGCTTTGCATCTACCTGCTCGTTAGTTCTCGACACGCCAATATACCATACCCCAACTTGGTTTCCACGGTTTCAATTGAATTAGTCAACTTGTTTCAATGCATGTGATCTTCAAAGCTCTGTAGGGATTTCCTAGAACTACAGACATACACTTCCCTGAATGTTCTCTCTAGAAATTAATTAGCCTTCACTTGAATTCAGGCACATAGATGCTATCATTTAATGCCCCATAAGGCACCCATGGCACATCAATTTGCTTGCATTTTTCTCTATCATCAACAAACTCAACTGACTCTAGCAATTTTGCTAAGCAAAATCGTGAATGTCGGCAATGGCGGCCGCCGAAAATTCCTGAATTGCTGTCTATAGCGTTTATCTTCTATATGGTTGGCTGGTTTGACTAGTTTAGAAGCTATAGAGAAGCAGTCTGAGTTTATCATGGAGCACACGCTTCGGTCATTCATCCGGCCGCAGCAGTTCACTAAACACTTATCACATCTAATGCACAATAAAGACGTCAATCAGTCATGATGACGGGCAGCAGTGGCAGCGCCGCACATAGACCATGGACAACAGTCAAGTTGAGTATAGGTATGCTTGGAATGCTTTCTGGAATTTTTTCCCTCGACATGAGACTGTGGTGTGAAGTTTGACTTAACTGGTTACAAAAAGAAAGGAGATGTATTCATTTAAGCTATGGGTCAAGTATGAGGCAGTCTGCTCCACTGTATTTTATCGTGCTTAGATTGTTAAATGAAGTTGCAGTTGGTGTCAGTGTACGAATTTTGACGAGGGCCAACCAACCCGACCGACAGACGGGTGATTGTCCTGGACAAACTATACTCCATGGACTGAGTTTTCTTATTTTTTTGTTCTGTCACCCGTCGGCATTGGGTTATCTCCGTTTTTGTCTTTTTTGACAGTAAAAGAGTAGCGTCAATTCATTTTCATTGCTTTTGATGAGAGCAATAAAAGTCTGACAAAAATTAATTTTTTTGTTATTTCTTATTACCAACTTTATTATTTAATGAAATTTTGAGGAAAGTTTCGCATGGTTGAAGAGATTCAAAGTAAAATAGTATCGTTATAATTTCTGTGTCATATTTTTAACTACGCAATTAAAACATAATCTCTGACCCGTTTGTTTGAGAGTTTGACGAGTTCACCTGTTGTATAACTCGTTTATGCTGTTAAGCTCGTTCGAAAACAGTGACCCGGCTCACGGTCATAAGGGAAATAATAATTTGACTGAAGGCCAAAGAAAACTTTTATTAAAATTTGCCAAAAATTCTTTTTCGAGAAACAGCTTACCCTGTTAACGAGTTTTCTAATAAGAGCCTTTGTGTGCCTTCTATTTGTGTCTTATATGTTAGCGCTAGTAGTGACTGTAGCTTAGTGTTAGGTGCGTTGGCTGCTAAGCAGAACGTCATGGGTTCGAATCCTACTCGGCCCAAAGTTTTTATTTCATCTTTCACGGACACTGCCTCTTCCGAAGAACTGACAAAACTTCCAAGAGTATCATCTGTCATGAAAAAGTGCTTCTCAACTTTGCCGTTCGAATCGGCGTAAAAATGTAGGTCCCCTCAATTCTTCACACACACCTAGAGAATTGTTGATGATGAGTAAACCACTTAGGCCTTGGCTCTTCAAGAGCTGTCGTGCCACTCTATTTATTTTATTTATGTTAGCACTTTCAAACTGTCGCCTTGAGGGCCACGTTAAAGACAAGACTTGGATCAACGATTCAAGTCCTTTAATTTCATCATCATCTTCGGCCTAGCCTGAATAAGCGTTTGATTTATCTGCGCATGTCAGGTTTTTGATCTGTAGACTTTCCAGACTAGTCCCTCTTCAGTCTTCACTCATACGATATGGGTTAATTTTTATCTATCACATCCGTTTCGCGGATAGATTTAATATAGGTAACTGATAATTATACCGTCCCCGAAATCGTCCTCATCACACGGAGCCAACTATCCTCGTTAGAAATTTTCTGTCGAACGCGGCTAAGAGTTCAGAGTGCCTTTGCCTAAACAGCAAAGTCTCGGAACCGTAAGTGAAGTCTTAATTGAAGAAAATAAGTTCTTTCTGATTTGATCTCCCGCCCGCGTTCCTTCCAAAGATGTTGATGTATTGACTTGTTGACGATAGTTTCTGTTGTTAATGTTCGAAAGCGCTTGCTTCTCAACGCCACGAGGAAAAGAAGGCAGGCCAATCCACCCTCTTTTCGGAGTCCAAGGAAAATGTTGACGGGTCTGGAAAGCAGTTCGGATACCTTAATTTGACTTAAAACGTTGGTCATGGTCAGCCTACTTAATGTTTCAGTTTATATGGGTTGGTGAATAGCTTTATAAAGTTCTACCCTATCTATGTTGTAGCAGACGGCCTTAAAGCTTTTGTCAGATACTGTGCTGGGACGTGTAAACCTTGGCATTTTTGGTATGCCATCGGCACCTGTGGCTTGATTGTCCTTTAGCTAGTTTAGTAGGGATCTTTTGACGTCTTGAATGTTTGGTGACTGCAGCAAGAGATTTTCAACTTGAAATGGTGGAGCCGTCATTTATTCGGTAAGCTGATCGTCGAGCAATTCACAAAAGTGCTCCTAGTATCGGGTATCGCTCTAGAACGCCTTTGGAAAGTTTTTTTTTTCAGTGAATGATGCTGTCCTCGCTTCCTGCTTCTTCATATTTCACAGATAATGTTTTTTTTCCAAGGTGCTGCTTAATTTTTTCCATGTAGTTTTTTATATGATTTTAAGTTTCCAGCTGAGATTTTGGCTCGCCACGCAGTCTCACCAAGATCTTATTGAACGAACAAGAAACTTCAATTCTTGGTCTTCTAAACCAATAACATCTTAGATTACAATACTATGCTATACTACAGGACGGCCGTTGATTGCTGTTCCGGTATGTTCTGACAGCTCTTTGGAAAAAATCGGTATGGTGCGTTGATCGGGGACGCTACCCTTAGCGGCTGCTGGGAAGTTCCGATTATGAAATTGTCGAACTACTTCCGGGTATCATTCAGAAATAGTAGTAGAGGCGATTTTAGCACCATCGTAGTAGTCTAAGTATATTTTCCGTTGGGAGTGAGTGTGAATTGTATAAAATACAGTTCATTTTCGTATGGGAAAATGTTATTAGTACATAAAAAAGCATGTGACTTTGTTCAAAGCTTCTTCTCTTATCATGAGCCTTAAATTATCTTCGCTAGACCGCGAATCCTGCTAACAATAATGATAGCAGTGTCCACTTCTCTTCCACGCCCGGCACTTTGGTCTCAGAACCTTCTCCATGCTTTTTATCGAGCTCTTCTCAGGCTAGTTTGACCCCATGGCTAGTAGAAAATGTTTTTGTTGTGCAAGGGAGTCGTGTTGGTTTGAGCCTTGGATGCGAATGGATTGTGTCTTCAATTAGAAATCGTTTTTCAATTTCTATAACTCCTTTGTCAAAACGTGCCTTATAGTACCCAAAGTCACAAGCTAATGCAAGTGTAGGTATTGCATTTGATCCTTGTTCATTTACGGATTTTTACTATAATCAAAATTTTGTTTACAACCGAAAGTCTGTCACTCAAGAATTCACAAACAAATTCATTAAACTCTCCAGCCCAAAACAATCCAAACGAAAACACAAACAACCGATGACTTCACTCAAATTTGTATTTCTTCTTTTTAATATGCGCCCAACTTTGTTATGATGAAATTTGATAGTACATATTACTTAATCAAGCGTTTATGTGCGTCTTACATCAAAAATTATTTCTGACAGCAACAACGACAGATGACTACGAAAAATAACAACAAAATTCTCCTTCAAGAAACTTAATTGGACGAACTCAATTTAACCGAAGAAGGAAAGAGAAAAAAAAAAGAAGACGAAGACGAAGTTCAACTAGAAGGAAGACGTGTTTTGTTTTACGTGTGTCATGGACTCATGGTCTTACAAAATCTCGAAAAACTTAATTAAAAACTTCCGGAGATTTTCCGTATGTTCGGTAATGTTGTTACTCTTGCTTTTCTGTTTTTATTTTTTGGCTAGTTGTTGGAAAAGGAAGTTTATTGTTGGTTAAGTGTTTCTTTATGACTTTTGAGCTGCGCTCTCCGGTCAGCTACTCTTGCACCAAAGTCAGATAGAAATGAGTCGGGACTTGGTATGGCTGTTAATTTTTGTATAGTTATGTCACTTCGTTATGGGTACACTTCATGGGTCAGCTTGAGGTATTTGTTTTGGGTTTTCATTTTGAGAAATTTAAAATTGGCTCCGTGGGAGCTTGAGTGCTGAGCTAGCAATTAATGACAAACAAAAAAATTGCCATCACTTACGTAAAAATGTTGGTCAACAAACGGCTCGACGCGACAGCTCTTGCCAATGTAAACAAGTCAAACTTTAAAGAATTCCACGCCAACACTTTTCGCGTCATAAACTTTTATTCAACTTTGCCATATTGGGGTGTAAAGAAATAAAAAAGCAAAACTAACGCTTTTATTGGGACATAAATATTTGGCTGGTTGTAGTTCCATTGAATCGAGAGTGAATTGAAACTCGCTCACAAACAAAGCAGAAATTATTATTCAAAGTATAAATTTTATTCCGAAATTTCGGAAAAGGTAACCAAATTTGGAATTGCAGTGTACAGTGCAAGCTGTGCGCCTGACGCCAGTTGTTATGCTTTGAATGGGATATCGAGGGACATTTGGGGCGACACGGCGACAACGGCACGTGTGAATTAGTCTGTCGCTTTTATTTTTGTCGCCCTGTTGGAATTCAGATGTAGGAAGTGGTTTCATTTTGTAATAATTGCAGTAAAATAAACGAAAATGGCTCAAGACAAATCATTCCAACATTTTAAAAAAGGCCTATCCAAAGTTTATAGTTGTTAACCCCTCTCCATTCTTCATGCAACACCAATCGAACACTGTATAGTTATGGAACATGTTATTTTTGCTGTCGTTTGCATTTGTGAAGTGTATTCTTCTTCGTTCGCCCGATAAGAAACAACAAAATAGTCGAAAGTAAAATCTTTCAATTTTGAACAAAAGTCAGTGACTTTTTTTTCTTTTTTCTCTTTATCTTCATCAAGTCGATATTAAACTTCCAAGGGCATGCAGTATTCTTGCCGTTTTCCCGGTTTTTGTTCTTGTTTTCCTTTTCCCCTCAGGAAAGGCCTGTATTTTTTTGTTTTGTTAAACGAACAAAAAACAATGAAAACAATGTGGAAGTGCAGCCCTAGCATTTCACAACATTACAACTATATTTTTTTTAATGATAAAAAATGTAAGTAGTTTCCGATGGCCATGAATGACAAGAAATAAAAAATGTTTGAAGGGAATATCGACCAAATTTTCTGAAGGTGTATTTTATTTTTCCCTTTTTTTATTCGATGGGACGTTGGGAGGTATAATTCGGAGTGACAGTTTATTGCTTTTGACAGTTAGGATGTTAGTTAGGGAACAAAAGTGTAAAGAAAGTAGTTTTATGAACACTAACTATGCCTCTGACATTTTATAGTACCTAATTGATGTCAACATTTTTTTTTTTTTTTGACAAGCTTTAAATGAGTTGTAGTAGAAATTGTATAGCCGATGTGCTGCCTATAATAATTGTGTTAAATTCATTTCGAGTGTATAAAAAAATTATGTGTGTATAAAAAGTTAAATATGTCAATAACCTTTGTTTTATTTTTTGTTTATTTATGTTGAGTTGTGGATTTAATGCTCGGTATAGCTTAATGGTTTTCCGCCAACTCAATTTGTTGATTTGTTTAGAAACTCACTTTGTTCTTTATTTATCATTTTTTTTTTTTGTTTTTTTGTTTGTGTTTCTGCCCGTTAAGCGAACACAAGCATTTCTTCTAATCGTTTTGGTTTCATTTCACGTGGGATGAGATGAATTTACAATAATCTTAGATAGAGTTTTTTTTAAGAGAAAGAAAGAATTTGCAACTGTTAAGATAAGAAAGTGAAATTTCGTGTCTGCAAAAGAGGTCTCCGTGGAGGCGTGATGACCTCTTCCTTTGGCTTAAATTTGGGGTGGAAAAGAAGTTGCACGAGACCTAAAACGTTGGCCGGGGCAGCATTTCGTAGCCTAATTCGACCCTGCCGACGACGCACGGTAAATAGAATCCCTAGAAAACTGTGGTCATCATTTTTCCGGCCGATCGGACGGCGTTTGCTTATTTCGGAGCACGTTAGTTGGCTGAATTCCAATGTTAAGACTGTTTCTTTATCTCTGGTGTGTACAAGTGGATCCATGTTTCGTCGACTTTCACGAAACTAAGCGGAAAGCAGATCTAGATCTGGTCTATATATACCTCAGCGATGGAGGAAAGTAAAGATAGTATTCATTCCCAAGGCGGGCAAAGGCTTGCATGTCAACCCTAAAGATCTAAGACCTATTAGCCTATCATCATTCATTCTCAAAACGCTGGAACGATTGATTGATATCCATATATGTAATAGCATTAATAAGAGACTATCGATGTCTCAGCATGCTTACTGCAAAGGGAAATCGGTGGAAACGGCCTTACATACTCTGGTAAGAACTATCGAATACTCCCTAGATCAAAAGGATTATACTATGGTTGCCTTCCTGGAGATTGAAGGTGCTTTCAACAACGTTGACACATCTGCTATCACTTCTGCTATGTCGACCCTAAAGGTTGAATACTCACTCTGTGAGTTGATTAATCTTATGCTAAAAAGTAGGATCATCAACTCCAAGATGGGGAATTTTTTTTTGAAAAGGTCTGTCAGTAGAGGCACTCCGCAAGGTGGTGTTCTGTCCCCTCTCCTGTGGAACATAGTATTTAACGAACTACTAATATCCCTCGAGACTTAAGGCTACAGAGTGATTGCGTATGCCGATGATGTTGCTATCGCCATCACAGGAAAACATCCTAATACGCTGAGAGACCTCCAAAACGCACTTAATATGCTCCCTAGATGGGCTGATCACTGTGGACTTGGTATTTATCCCCAAAAAACAGACCTCGTCATTGGACAAAAAGTTAAGTTGGAAACCTAATATTCAGGAAAGAGTTAACAAAGGTACATTTGCTCTTTTTTCTTGCAAGAAAGCCATAGGAAACAAATGGGGCTTTCAACCTCGCATAACCTATTGGCTATACACACCGGTCAACCGACCAATACTCTTGTACGGGGTTGCAGTATGGTGGACTGCGCTGGAGAAAGTCACTTACTGTGACAAACTCAGCAGAGTCCAACGCACTGCATGTCTCTGCATAAGCGGGGCATTGAGAACCACACCCTCAGCAGCGTTAGACACTCTCCTCCATCTGACACCCCTCGAAATCTCAAACGGCCCTTGATTGCCGATCGTCTCTTATGGAGATGGTGCAGCAATTTAACATTCACCTCTGTTGGGTGCCGGGCCACAGAGACAGGAAATTGTAGAGTCGATGAACTCGCTAAAAATGGAACCGTCATACCTATTTCACCTGAAAGGGAAAAGATAGGTATACCGATAGCTACACGTAAACTTCTGCTAAGAGAAACCGCCTTAAAGATAACAAATTCTAGGTGGCACAATTTACCAACGTGCGCAGCCACAAAACTCATTTGGCCTTAACTAGACGTAAAGCGCTCGAAAGACTTGTTATCTCAAAGCAGACTTCATATTAGCTCCCTAATAGGTGTCCTTACGGGACACTGTCTTATAGGCAGACACGCAACACGACTTGGTGTAGCAAGAAGAGGAAACAATCTCTCACCTTCTCTGCACTTGCCCTGCTCTTTCACTAAGACGCAAACTTCATCTGGGAGAGTACTTTTATGATAATCCCAGTGAACTAGCTAATAAGGATATCAAATATCTTCTTCGCTTTATAAAAAGCTCAAAATGGTTCGACTAGTAAGAAGTAATTCTCTAGATTCATGTGGTATCACAATGGGCCTTTTCTTTTGGCCTAAGTGTGTGGATTCTGTATCCATAGCCACTTTAACCTAACCTAACCTAAGCGGATTGCAGAACGTTCGAGTCCTACTCCTGCCCATAGTTTTTATTTCCTCTTTCACGGACACTGCTTCTTACAAAGAACTGACAAAACTTCAAAAAGTATCAATCTGTCATGAAAAAGTGCTTCTGAACTTTTCCGTTCGGAATCGCCGTTAAATTGTAGGTCCCCTCAATTCTTCATATGCGCCCAGAGAATTGTTGATGAGAGTAAGCCACTTCGGCCTTGGATCTTCAAGAGCTGTCGCGCCACTCTATTTATTATATTTCTTATTTTTAAGCGGAATTTCCTGCGGATTATGCTTAAAAAATTTGCTGTTATCCAGAGTAAGCTGGACCCGTTGAGTCGCTAGCTTTGTCATTCCCAAAATTTCATGCAGGATATGACCTACGACGCAATCCTCGTGCACATTGAGTCGGCGGCCTGCCAGTAAAGAATCTTGGATTTTTTCATGTTATACTCCGTGGCACTGTTTTACTTATTATCACAATCAGAGCAAGCAGGTACTACTTAATTATTTCAGTCCGAGCTTAGCAAGCGCTACTATTTTATACCCAGTGAACAAAACCAGTCTTTATGAGAGAATTTAAGAGCAAAATTACTCTAGTACAACAAGCCTGGTACTTTGCCTTCAAATTTCACCTTTATAACTCAATTTTGTGCCAGAACATGAATGTGAATTATACGCTGGCAAAATAAATAATTCCTTACATTTTGTATCTCACATATAAATGTATTGTCGTGAGAATCAACGCAGTTTACTTGGTTTTGGTTGAGTGTTTGTTGCTGTTACATTGTACGAGAATATAGACTGATTTATTCGAAAGATTTTTTTTGTATGGGTTCAGGTGGCGTCCTGGATGGTTAAAGTTTACAAATCAGCCCGGCAGGTGTCGCTGCAGACTTTATCTATACTGCAACTACAAGGCTGGATCGACGTGAAAGAATTATTTTTATATGCATTTATTCATTAATTCTAATCATTATACTCTTATTCTACTTGCTGACCCGGTTAACGTTGTTTTACCATACAAATTAATTCTAAGAACAGCTGAACTAATTTTCCTCAAAATTGGTGGGTAGGTAGCGAAGAACCACGAGACAGCTACATAATACTTTCTGTCCTACTAGCTGACCGAGCAAACATTATTTTTCCATATAAGCAATTTCTAAGACTGTATGTCACTGAACTCCTCCTAAATGGCTGGACCGATTTAAATGATTTATTTCTTGTAAGCTTTCGGTTGGTACTCTAAATGGTTAAGAATCACAAATCAACCGTATTAGCTGTTCCGGTAAACTTGTTTTGCCATATAAATAATTTCTAAGAACAGCTGAACTGATCTGGTTCCATTTGATGGGACTGACCCATTCAACGCTGTTTTAGCATGTAAATAATTATTACGAATTGCTGAAACGATTTGACTTAAACTTGATATGGAGGTATTCTAAAACAAGGAGACGGCTATGAGATGCTTTTTATCCTACTAGCTTACCCGATAAACGTTTCTTTGCCATATACGTAATATCTTAGAACAGCTGAACCGATTTGGCTCATTCTGATGGGTTGGTAGCTTGGAACAAGGGGACGTTCAACAGCAAAGCAGCTTTGTGTTTTCCGTTTTAAATCTTAAACAAACAATAAATATCTTCTGTTTTAAACATTTTGCATCTTTACGCTTTTGATAATACAACCTATAATCAAATACGAGCTAAAACTTTTGCGCAATTTTCTTGGACCTTGTCGTGTCTATCTTTGTAAAAACTGTAACATTCTTGGTTACCTAATTGCTCTGTTTTATGAGTTTTGATAAAACAAAATTAATAATATGCTTCCCACACCAGCAATTCCCTGTCAGCCATTGATTGATTGGCTACAAATTTACGTCATATCCCCAAGCAAGATAAATTACAAAATAATCTTTATATCACATTGTTATTAATATGGTGTTCAACAGTGAATGCCACTTATTGTCTTTCGTTGAAAAATTCCCACAAAACACCAAAACCATTAAAAAACAATAACAACTCTTGTTTGTCTTTTAAACAAATTGAAAAGAAAACTCCCAAGTAATTTTCCTTAAAGTATTCCACTAATTTTAGTTTAAAGCTTAAAATTTCTATTTATACAACTTTTACCTTGAATGTGTAAAGCTACCGGCAGTGTGAAGAACATCCTTCTAAATACTCTAAAATGAACATTGTACGTTAAATGTAGTTGATCAAATATTTAAAACATAAACAATAATAACCCCCTCCCCCCCACACCTATCCCTCAACACATCACAACACACACCCCCCACCCCCGAGACAAATATAAAAAAAGCAAAAAAAATACAAAAAACGATAAATATTTTAATAAAAAATTAAAACAAGAATTTTTTATATAAAGTGAAGATTATATAAAAAAAAGATAAAAAAGTATAAAATTTTAATAACTAAATAAATTTTTTTGTATTGAATTTTAATGGATTGAAATAAAATAGGGAGGATGAAAAAATAATATAATAATAAATATTATATAGAATTAAATTATATACTAAATAATTTATACTAATAATAAATAAAAATATAATATAAAGAAATAAAAATAAAAAGGATTTAAAGATTTATTAGTATAATATATATATAGTAATATTAGATACAAATTAAATAATATATATTAATAGGAATAAGGGTGAGTAGTTGTATATTTTTATGTTGTTTTTGTATTGTTATATTGAGATTGGTTTAGATTTTGGGAAAATTGTTGTTATTAATTTTTTGTATGTAATGTTAATGATATAAGTAAGGTTGGTGTTTTAGTAATTTTATTGGTTTGTGTTGTTGGTTGTGTGTATATATGTTTAATAATAGTTTTAGAGTTAAGATATAGATTTATAGGGAGAGAAATGTTTTTTTATAAAGCAAAAAAAAGATAAAAAAAAAATAAATAAACCAAATATAAATAAAGAGCAAATAGAGAGATGGATATCAAGAATGGGAACCACCCAAACCAACAGCTCCACCCACCAATCCACACCCCAGCGTACTTGATACCCCCCATCATAACCCACCCCGCAACCCCCACTCCACCCACAATGTAATGTAAGTATAAAGATGAAATTAAATACTTTCAACAAATATCAGTTTAATTTATCATCGCAATTTCCTCGAACATAAATACTGAATATCAATTTAGTCAATCCTCACTAAAAATACCTAAGGTTTATATATCTGTAAAAAAATATTAATTTAGAATAATATGATTAAAGGAACGGCAGGTATATAAAATGATATAAACTCAAGTATCTGATATTAAATTAATATATAAATAGATAAATAAAAATTAATTAAATGTAAATTTTTTTATATATAGTTTTTATTAGATTGTTATTTAGTGTGTAGGTTTTTTTTATTTTTTATAGTTTATATTTTGTTTTTAGTTTTTAATTTTTTATATTTTTTTAATTTATTTTAATTTTTTTTTTTTTGTGTTTTTTGATTTTTATTTTTTTTTTTTTTTTTTTGATATGTGTTTTTTTTTTTATTTTTTGTTTTTGTTTTTTAATTTTTTTTTGATTTTATTTTTTTTTTTATTTTTTGTTT
>CAKKXW010000002.1:15801873-15819480 GCA_920937365.1 Sphaerophoria rueppellii | reverse complement strand
GATTTGGTTTTGGATGTTTGTGTGAACTGATAGTGATAACAATTTGTTTTTGTTGTAAAAGTGGTAAGATAATTGTATTTTTTTCTGATAACTCACTACCTTAGACATAATCAAAGTGATTTGAATGTATTTGTTGGATTTTTGTTAATTTTAATTTTTATGAGAAAAATGAACACTTGTTAAGATTGTAGTGCACACCTTTGCAAGTGCTTTATATCTCTTACAATTATTTAAACCCTGAGACACATCATAGGGTGCGTGCATGAGTATTGGCATATGAAGCTGAATTTATACATTATTTTTCTTTTATAGAATATTTCGAGAATTTTAATAAAATAAAGAGGAAATGGTTTTTGAAAACCCATTTAACCCTTTCTTTCAGTTTTATATCTTCTATAGAATTTGTTTTTTCATGAATACCAAATTCGCCACTAGAGCTGTCTACTTCCATGCGAAATGATGTGATTGCAATTTCAAAATCAAACGTCATCAATCCAATCGATAAATAAATTTCAATGTATTAATGCCGACATAAAAATTAGCGCATCCATTTTCCTACCCTATTCTCATTATGTTTCCTAAAACTGTAATGTCTTTGCATTCTACAGCCAAATATTTTCTCGAATAAAGCAACAAAATAAGTGAAATTTGTTGATCAAGTTAAAGAAAATGTGGTAGGAGACACCAGTATAAATTTCCACCTCGGAGTGTTCTAATTATGTCCTTAAAACCCTTCCGAAGAGGAAGGTGTGTTTGTTGATGTGTTTTCGTTTGTTGACTACGCCGCTCTTTGGCAAATAAAATTATTCTTTAGATACCTGTTTCCGCCCCTCATCTTATTTACAAAAATAAAACCAATTTTCTCCTTAAAAAAAAGTCATTGACCTTCAAACAGGGTAAACCATCCACCACCCCTTTGACGCTCTAGCTTGCCATTATGTGCTTTTTACCCTAACAATATACAAAATAGCAAATAAAAAACAAAAGCTTTGGAAACAACTTCAAACAAATCTATACTCCTCACTTCGCATAGGCAGTGGTTGGAGGGTTGTTTTATTGACTGAGACTGAGCGGGAGGTTAATAGAGTTGCTCGTTGTGGTTCGTTTATTTTGTTCATCTTCTCATCTCTCAACATTGAATACCCTACAACCCACTTTGGCAGCACAACAAGCAACAAAAGCAAGCAGCAACAGAAGACGAAGCAGCAGCAGCAACAACAGCAGTAGTAGTGAATATAAGAGTTTTTATTGGGTATTAGGTATGTGTCACCCTCGGTGCGGTGATGATACTAGCTGAGCTCGTGTGGTTCGACCAACGGCGGACAATCGTTTCCACCTGTCGTCAGTGATTAAAATCATCAGCACTGCAGGTTGTCGTCGCGCCTGTTATTATTTTTTGTTTAATTTTTTACTCTGCTGCAAAATAAATAAAAATAAAACAAATTTTGAGTACACCCTTTTAGAGCGCCCCCTACCTCCTTATTTCACCAACAACAACAGGAATAAAATTGAAATAACGAAGTGAAGTTTTGTCCTTTGAAGTGAAACGTCCCAAAATTTATGAAAATATTTTTCTGTTATCAGGAAAACAAGGCAAGAAAAAAAAGAGAGCCAAAGTTCGCAGTGCAAAAATTTGTAACACGTAGTCGAGTTCATATTTTTCTGTCTGTCCATACGTTTTGTGAATTCTAAAACAGTCTACTAAATCAAAATAACTGAAATCCGCCCCCCTCGCACACGGGGCAAATTGAAAATTTAAGAAAATAAAGAAAATTGCGAAGAGAAGTGTCGGAAAACTGCCAAAATCGTTGGTTCTTTTTCAAAAAAAAAAAAACAAAAACCGAAAAAAAAGATAAATATTATGTCGATTCCAACTGGCACTTTGCGTGTGTAAATAAATTTAAATGTTGTGTGCGCGCGGGCTTAAGTGTGTACGTGGGAGGCGAAAGCAGTTGTAGAGTCTTCATCGTATCCGTCGTTATTTCGTTTTCGCGTAGATTTCGTTGCGGTAGTGAGTGTGTAAATTGCACTGTTTTTCTGTCTTTCTGTTGGTGTTTTTTTTTCTCTCTGTCTCGACTTTATTCGAATTGCGTATCACTTGTCAATTTTATTATGAGTCGAAAAGTGTTTTTTCGCGCGCGTATTTTGTATTTCAAATTTATTCATATTCCCTGTCTGCTGTTGTTTTTTTTTTTTCGTAGATACATGTTGAGGATTAATTTAACAGTTATACATGAAAACCATGAAACTATTTTAAATAGCATTTCATTGTGTTTTATTTTTTTGTACTTGTTTTCTTAATGAAACAAAATTTAGAACGCCGAGGGAGTCTTATGTCTAGAATGAGTTTCGGGGTTTCCTGATGGGGTTATTGGTCATTTATTTCAATTGGTGTTAACTTTATTAAAAATGAGATTTCATGGTTTTTAATTTGTTGATTAGGACTCAACACTTTGAGATACAAATCCAGTGATTAGTCGAGGTTTTGAATGAGTCAATTCTGACTAAAGGACGTTGAAACGAAAATTCGATATTTTTTTATTGATTGATAGAACATTCTCTTGAAATTTCATCAAAACCTTAAGAACAGTTTCGGGATAATTTATTAACCATCAATGGCGGGGTCTGCAACTCCGTTATAGATCAAAGCCGGTCAAAATTTAGTAAAAGTGGGCGTGGCAGATGACAAATATTAGAATTGCATTTTCTTTCATGGAAGAACTATATTTTGCTTCCGTCAATTTTTGAACAAACCATTCTACACTACTCTGACGTGCAAAATTTGGTATATTTCTGACGAAAGTACAAATGCAAATTTTAAGTTTTACATTTCGAACACATAACCGTCTTCAAATAGTTTCAGATCACTGATAAAATAGTTTGTCTAAATGACATGAGCACACGTTTATCAAACAAATGCTTCAGTAACTCCAAAGTTCCGCCGTTGCTCGTTTTGAGCTATCGCTTTCGTCAGTGTCAACAATGCAGTGGCGCAGCGTGGCGGCCATCGACCAGTAGTCGCCGTTATTATTCAAATATTCATCAATGCAAATGTGTCAAGATTTCTTACTTGAAACTTGAGAAATATCTGTCAACAATATGCAATTGAACGTCAGTAAATATTTAAATTTTATCAAAGTACGTGATTTGTTTGGTAAATTGTTCTGGGCAATTAATTTTGGTATTTATCATTAAATAAAGAATTAACAAAAGAAAAATGCATGTTTACATATTGAAATTCATTTGCTTAATAAAAAGGTCCGCAAAATAACTTTTTTTTTTGAAAATGCTAAATAAAAGAGCTTCTGAATATTTTCTCAATTTTTTTTTTTTTATGTGAAAGTTCAATCTTTCCGATTAATAATGGAAAATAATTTCATTTAAATGGCTGCCTCGGCTGGCCATGTAAAGGGTTTTTCAATAGGGACGCTAAAAAAGTAGGCCGATAGGGACAGCAAACGACGCCATATTTTTTCCCACTCTCTTGACATTTCTCTTCAGTAAGGTTTGCCATTTTATGAAAAGGTATACGATCCAAAAGCGAGTCGAAATTATAAAAATTTACTACCGAAATTCGGAGTCAGTGGTGAACATTTTAAGAGCGCGAAGTACAATTTATGGTCGTCATAATCGTCCTGCCAGATCAACAATTGAACGTCTAGTGGAAAAATTTGAATCCACAGGCTCAGTGCAAAATGTTCCCGTGCCAATGAGACAAAGAAGTGCCCGTAGTGTCGAGAATATTGCTGCCGCTAGCGCATCAATTGCGGAAGACCCAAATCCGTCTCTCACACGTCGTTCTCAAGCGTTGGGCATCTCTGTGACGTCGCTGTGGCGAATTTCGCGAAAAGATCTTGGCCTACATCCAAGATCAAATTGACGCAAGAAATGAAGCCGCTTGATCACCAGAAGCGTCGTATGTTCGTGAATTGGGCTGAGGAACAACTTGAAAATGATCCGGATTTTCATCGAAAAATCATCTTCAGCGATGAGGCTCATTTCTGGCTGGATGGCTTCGTCAATAAGCAAAATATGCGTTATTGGTCAGGCAACAATCCACATGTGCTTCACGAGGCACCATTACATCCCGAAAAAATCACTGTTTGGTGCGGTTTACATGCTGGTGGTGTCATTGGGCCATACTTCTTCCGTGATGATCAAGACCAGCACGTTATTATGAATGGGAATCGCTACCGCTCAATTCTAACCGATTATTTTTGGAATGAATTGGATGAAATGGACTTGGACGATATGTTGTTTCAACAGAACGGTGCCACAAGTCACACAGCGGGCCAAACAATCGAATTATTGAGAACGAAGTTCGATGAGCTTATTATCTCATGCGATTTAACGCCGTTAGCCCCTGTGGGGCTACGTCAAATCTATGGTTTATGCCAACAAGCCAGCGACCATTGATGAACTTCGTACGAATATCGAACGTGTCTGTCACATCAGACTTGAGCTTAGTGTTACCATTCACGAAATAAGCACTAGTTGAAAAAAAAAGAAACTTTAGATGGCGGACCCTTTAGTTTAATAGATGAAAAAGTATTGGGTTGACATCAGCCTTATTAAGCAATTTTTTTTATTAGCGTATTCATTGAGCCAGAAATGGGCTTCATCACTGAACAATATTATTAAGCACTGGATTTTCATTTAGTTTTTCCCGAGACCTTTCACCCAGAGCCCTTTCACTAAAAAAAAAAAACTCAAGGCTGCAGTCGCCTGGCTTCAATTTTTCACAAGTATGCCGAAATCCTCATTAAAAATTTGCCGAGTTATAGATTACGACCAGTCAAGTTGCTAAGAACAATGCCTACGTTACCGTCTTCGCTTACGCTAAGCTACTCCTTCTACACTACATGCTGGGTGGGGTCTTACCAGCACTGTAGTACCTGTGGCCTTATGGATATTTGCGTTGACCAGTAACTAAGACAGCGGCGTGCCTAAAAAGTTTGTATTTCATCTTTCATGGATATTGCTTCTTAAATCAATTGATTTTAATCAATCAACCGTGCATAATTACCGGACATAATCTATTAAGATGTCACAAGAAAAATATGAGAATCAGTTCAGATGATCTATGCAGAGGATGCGGTGACGAGGAGGTGCATGAAGACACTTCGAAGTTTCTATACCACTTCCCTGCACTTTCACACCAAAGGAAGAAATTGCTCAGCAATTACTTACTTCTTCGGGGTCTTAGATAGAAGAACTCTCTAGTACACCAGGTACTAACATTCTGAACTTAGTCGAAGCCTCTTAATGGCTTGATTAACTGAACACATAGGTTTTTCTTATTAGCTTGAGTAGCAATACTCACGGGTATCACAAAAGATTTGTATCGATCTGAGAGTGGCGGTAACGACTTCAACTGCCAGCCCCTTAACCTAACCTAAAACTACTTGGAGACGCCTTCCTATGATGATTTGCTCAACAATATAGAACAAAAATGACAAATCAGATTAATAAAGGAGTCACGCTTAATCTGTCAAACAAGAATTGGGCTCATAAACACAAACATAAGGTTGAAAGGAAATTGGTACAACCCAGTCGTACACTTAACTCAAACAAACATTTGCTCAAATTGTGAAAACAAAAATTCTGAAATTATATTTTATTGATTGTTTGTGTTTGGTTATCTTCCCTACACCTGTGAACTTGGAATATTTTAGATAAGAACTTTTTGAATTTTGTTGATAAGATAACTTTTTCTCACTACAAGCAAAAGCTTCAATCAGAATAGAACGAAATTAAGTCATTTTGCTTAAAAAAAATATATATACAACTAACATATGTGTAGTGTTTATGTTAAGGTATATTCTTGTCATCGTCTTTTAAAAATTAGTTTTCATGTTGCAAAACTAGCACTCACAGTGTTTGATGTTTGTATTCATGTGATAACATTCGAAAAGGTTTTGCTTATGAAATTTCCACTGCAATGAAAATAGAAATAAAAAAATAGACCCATTTACTTGAATCGGGAATTCAAAATGACCAGTAGCAGCCTCCAAAGGAACACTTAGTTAGTTCGCAAAAAACAAAAAACCCATCACGGTCGTCGTAACAACTTTTTTTCCCCTACGGTAACAAAATCGTGTTTATAACCACATCAATCTATCATGTCGACAAAAAGTTGTTAAATCCCTACATCCCATTTTAAGAACTCACCACTGAAAAGTTGTGCTTGAACTTGCATTTAAAGTTTTATGTACTTCGACAGAAGTGACTCCCCGTTCTAAATGGATTTTCCTGTTTTCTTACAGCTTTTCATCACATTGATTAGTGATTATTTGAATAGTTTAAACAAAATACGAATAAAATAATACCGATGAAGAACTCGCCGCCAGTTTGGTGGCGTGTATTTGATTTTTTTTGTTCCCCCCAAAAACAACCCAATCCCCTTAACCTACAACAACAACAGCAACAAACCCCACCATCACAACAACAACTCCACAAAAAACGTCAATCCAATCCTGAAATGGAATTGCATCGTTCGAAATCAATCAAATCATTACGTTTTCGTAAATTGTCAAGAAGTTCCGTTAAGACGTTACGTCGCGGTACTGTTTGCGTCACTGTAAGCACACATGCCTCATCGATATTCTATGCAGAGGTAAATATACATTTTTATAAAAAAAAAGAAAATGCAAATGAACAAGAATTCGTTTGTGCCGTCTGTTTTTCTTGTTATCTAATTTCACCTAATTTATGTCAGAAACAATTGCATTATGTTTTTAAGGTGATTGTATTCTTCTTTTTTTTCTAAAACATTTTGTTATTAGCTTAATGTTTATTGTGAATGATTATAAGGTGTTTCTTTGTATAAGCCGCTTATCAACGTAGGAGTCACCTCTTCCCGTGGAAGTGAATGAGTCACTTTGAATGTAGGTACATTCTGTATTTTTTTTTTCCTTGTGAGTCGTAATGTTGTTTGAATGGTATCGATATCAGGAGTGACGAGTTTGGCATTGAGAATTTGTAAGGCTTTTTTTGTGTTTGTGTGTAACCTTTAATGAAGGTGGAAGGAAGTGGATATTTACCAATTAAAAGTAACTTCCTCATGAACACAATGAAAGAGTATTGGGGAATTGTTCCTGTTTAGAAAAAAGAAGTTTGAGAAAAGAAATCACCGATTAAATGTTACATAGCGAAACAATAAAATAAATAGAGTTGCGCGACAGCTCTCGAAGAGCCAAGGCCTAGGTGGCTTACTCTCATCAACAATTCTCTAAGTTCGTGTGAAGAATTTAGGGGACCTACAATCTAACGCCGATTCCGAACGGCAAAGCTTAGAAGTACTTTTTCATGACAGATGATATTCTTGGAAGTTTTGTCAGTTCTTCGCAAGAGGCAGTGCCTGTGAAAGATGAAATCAAAACTATGAGCACAAGTACGGATACGATGGATAGAGTTGCTAAACTTTCTACTTTTTGCGTCCGTTGATCCGTTGACAACTAAATTTGACGAGCAGTCAGTTCAATGTGTTCCCACAGCAACAAAGAAAAGCAATTAATTTTCAAAATTATGCTCAAAAAATTGTTTTGAAACGATTTTGATATTTTGATTTAAATTTTTTTGTTCAGATTTGCGGATTTGGGAATAATTTTTACACCAAGCAAAGGAGACTGTCAACGTTTTCAACGTATTCTATGGGACGGTTCTATCCGGCAAATACGTTGGCAGCTGACGGATTGACGGATTCTATGGGTCGGCCCCTTTAAGCGGAAAACACAAAGCGGCTTTGCTGTTAGCGCTGACTCCGTTACGCTTCTATACTTCGCGTTGAACTTTACTGACATCTATCATTTTTCTAAATTTATTTTATGCTCTTCGAAATTTTTTTTCAATAATTTAATTTTTCTTTTTTTGAAAACAAAACCGACAGCTGAAGCGAAAGGAAAGTAAAATTTAAAAAAAACTTTCCACACAAACAAACAACAAAACATGTCGCTGAGCAAATACAAATCAAAAAGTAGAAAAATATTTCAACTTTTGCTTCAGCTTTTGACACGTTACGTTTACGTTATGGGGTTCTCACTATATGTCAAATTGAAGCTTGAGCTCCAAAGCTGCTTTGTGATCGGTTGTTAGTAATTCGAATGCTTGAACTTTATACGTCACTTAGGGCTTCACGATATTCGATAAAAATATCGATATCGTATCGTATCGTATTGAAAGTCGATACGATAATCGACACGATATCCGATACCATAAACGTGTTTATAAAATTGTCGATATTATCGTATCGCCGATAAGCACTGGCCGATAATTATCGAATATATCGTATCGACTGAAAGAATTCTATTTTCGACACTGCGTGCGCAAAATTCAAATTTTCTTTCAATAGCATTTACTAATAGTAGTTTACTTGCAGTAATAAACATATTTGCTTGTTTTTTTATGCGTTCGCTCGTGCTTTCTGTCGATCGTCTTTTGTAAGAACCCGATGAACATCGATACTAGAACGAAACGCGTCATTTGTTTTCGAGACATGTTAGTAACCGGTTGATTATCATTTCATATAATAGGTGGTTGAAAGGTTGTCTTCATCTATAGTCATATATGTATATAAATGCACCTATAAAAATAAAGTCTGTAAGGGGTTGGAGTATCAAGCCTCTTAGAACGATTGTGGGATTGTGAGCTTTCAACAAATGTCGATTTAAAATTGCGGGTTCGGATAGTCTAAAATTAATTTTGAATAGCTTGCGTTTCACTTTTTGTCTCGCTATAGTAGTAAAATAAAATTTCGATATTTTATCGAGTATCGCATCGGTATCGTATCGAAGTCGATAACGATACGATAAATTTGTCTTAAAATTATCGCCGATACCGATACGATACGATAAAATAATTTTTACTCGATACGATACCGATACAAACGAATAATATCGGTATCGTATCGTATCGTGAAGCCCTAACGTCACTCAACGCTAACAGCAAAGCAGCTTTGTGTTTTCCGCTTTACGGTGGCGCTACAGTCGAGGTCGGACCAGGGCCTCACCCAGCAAACTTCTCCAGCCAGTTCGGTCCCTAGCTAGCTGTCTTCAGTTTCGCACGCCAAGTTGGTTCAGGTCCTCCACCACCTGTGTGCTCCACCTGAGTCGCGGTCTTCCTCTTCTGCGACGTCCTTCCGGATTGAATTCGAAGATTCTACTAGCCGGAGCATTATTTTGCATTCGCTCAACATGACCCAACTATCTAAGTCCTTTACTTTTCTGGCTAGGTCAGGGTCGCTGTACAGCTCGTACAGTTCTTGGATGAATCTTCGTCTTTATTCTCTATTTATGCAGACAGGACCAAAAATCACTCGAAGAGTTTTTTTTCTCAAAGCAGCCCAAAGCGTTTTCATCAGATATTGTCATGGTACATGTCTCTGCACCATACATGAGAACCGGGATGATGAGATTTGTGTAGAGCGTCACTTTTGTTGCTCGGGAAAGGACTTGACTACTCAATTGCCTTCTAAGTCCAAAAAAGCAGCGATTGGCAGAAGTGATTCTTCGTTTTATGTTAGCGCTGGTGTTGTTGTCTGATTTGATAGCGGATCCCAGGTAGACAAAGTCACTGATCACTTATACCAAGATTGTAAACCTTGCTGTCAAAATGACTTTTGCCTACAAGCTATGGGAAGCAGGTTAGCTGTAAGAGTATGCGTGTAATACAAACTTAAAGACACAGGTTAGCTGTAAGAGTATGCGTTTAATTGTAATAATGATACAATTGCCTACATAATAAAGCAAGTTTGCTGCAAGAGTATGTGTGTATGAAAAAAAATAACTATTGCGGTATTTGGAGGGTAAAACGTAGGTAGGTTTCCAATCTTGTTATAAAGTGATCACTGGACAAAGTCCTTAACTACTTCAAAGTTTAATTTGTCTACGTTAACGTTTGTTCCAAGACGTCGATGTTAGTAGTCCTCTCTTGTCGACAACATTAACTTGGCCTTGCCCTCGATAACCGCTAGACGCATCTTCCTGGCCTCCGTCTCAACACTCACAAACTGACATCTTGCTGTGAGCTATTAAAGGGTGTCCGAAAAAATTTCTTGGGCAGATCTTAGTAATTCTCTGATTCCATTTCCCCTCGAATTTTTTTTTCTCTCCATCGTCTCTCCGTTTTACGTAATGTTTGTGTTAGGGAGTAGGATTAAGCAGTTTTTAGTAACTTTCGGCAACTTGAAGTTCCAAGGAACGGACTTTATAGATCAGTGGCCTAATCATCTTACACATCATACATTCCATACGATATACTAATTCATAGTAAACGGTTGTTCATTTTGACTAGTATCGCTATGACATTTGAAAAAAATTGAAGGAATTGCTACATATGGAATGATGTACTCTTCAATAACTTTTAAAATTCATGCAGAAAACAGCGCACAACCCAGAATCTACTACTTGACAATGTTTTGAACGCTATACCTATCTTGACACCGTAAACAGCTTTTCAAGTGTCAAACCTGTCCATCAGAAAATAATCTTATTTCCTCTCTTTCAATTCATTCAAATTTATCCGACAAATTTCCTGAATATCTCTGACAAAAATAAAATCATATTATTAATAAATTTTGTTTGTCTATTTCCAGGGCGATTACATAAAACACCCTGTTCTCTACGAACTAAGCCATAAATATGGATTCACAGATAATTTGCCAGAAAGTGCCCTACCAAATCGTTTGGAAGAAATCAAAGAAGCCATCCGACGTGAGATTCGCAAAGAGCTCAAAATTAAAGAAGGCGCCGAAAAGCTACGCGAAGTAGCTACGGATCGACGTTCTTTAAATGATGTTGCATCAATTGTTAAGAAGAGTAACAGCAAATTGGCTGAGCTGAAATCTGAATTGCAAGAATTAGAAAGTCAAATTTTGCTAACACAAGGCAACACTGTCACAAGTAATGGGCGTGGTAAGTTTTTTTTCTCTAATCAATTATACCTACTTATTTCATAAAATGAAAAAAAAACACCCTTTTTATTGGAGAGAGAGAGAGAGAGAGTTCTTTTGACAGCATTAATCATTCTTAAGTCAAGTGGTGACAGTTTAAAAATGTTTGCCTCTGTCAAAGTGACATTTACCAGTAAATGGGTTCTTGTAGTTTGTTTCGTAACTTTTTGATTGATCATTCTTCTTCTGACAGATGTACGTTCACAAGCTGATCATATGACAGTTAGGGTTGCCTAACTTCTCTCGTTTAATTATAATAATTACTGCATGTAATATTTCCGTGTCTTAATACATTTCAATCTGTCACATCACATTTTCTTGAGATTCAATTTCTTCTGTCTCGTATCGCGAACTGTGTAATTCAAAAGGAGCACCAATTAATCAAAAGCCACAAGATGCTTAAAACAAGGCAAAGTTATTATTTCAAAGCGAATTATGTCATTTCTTCTGGTGTTCATATTTCGACACAGCAAATAAAGCTCTTGTAGCGCCGCCGCCGCCGCCGCCACTCTCGTACTGGTACTAATTTTCATAATTGTGACATAATGGTTGATAAACAAATGAAGGAAAATACCGTCAGTCAGCGACATTACAAGACAAACAATTGAAATTGATATTTCTTTGGGCAGTGTAACTGCAATATGTGTGGTGTGCGACTTATGTAATCTCCAGAGATTTATCTGTTGGCGAATTGAAATTGTAGACTTGCAATAGTTTATTGCCCTAGATGAGGTTCGGTACCACAACAAACAGACAAAGTGTTGGTATTTCTTAGAAGTCACAACACAATATGACGAGAGAAAAAAAAGCAACTCCCATCGCCAATTAAATTCCATGAGTTTCATTTTTTTTTTCTCACCTCCTCTGTTGTCGCCGTCGTCATCGTCGCCGTTGATGTTTCACCATTTTAACGACACGTTCGTGTCGTGGTCGTGGATGTTGATAGAGTTGGACAATTTTGGGAAAATTGAATTTCAAAGTTTTACACGGCCATAACGTGTGATTTATGTGACACCATGGCGCACAATTTTCGCTACTGCAATGCGCTGTTGTCGTCGTTGGTATTTTTTTTGGTGCAAGTGGTGTTTTTGGCTGAACCGGAGAACTTGATGCAGACAAAGTGAATTTAATTTATTTAATTCATTATAAAATGTTTGACATTCGTCGATTGAGCCCCTGTTTAAACACTTGACTGATTTTTGTTTAAAGCCTGTGTATAATGTTCTTTGACATATCCCCACCACGCACCGCCGCCGCCGCTGATCCAGCTCACCGGTTTTAATTTACACTAAAAGCCTTATATTTATGCATACAGCGTTGAAAACATTTGGCAGTACTTGAAAGTGCGTACCGACCACCACTTAAATTGAACATTGTACAGTGTGTCAAAGTTGGTTTGTGTCATTGGTTGATACATTGAATGGGATGCGTTCAGGGTTCTTTGTGAAACATTAATAAATCAAATTGGAAAATTTGAGTTGAATTTCGATGAAGCAGAAACTTTGTGTTATTATTTATTATTTAATAGAACTGAATTGATTTTTTTTTTATTTTTATGTCAATTGAGTTTGTTTAATGTTGGCCTACAAATTGATGATTTATTATTATTTTTTATCGTGTGGATATTGAACAATTTTGGTTAGTGATTTGACGTGTAGGAATGATTTGTGGTAGATTTTATTTTGAGTTGGTAAGTAAAGTTTTCAATAACGAAGTTATAGCTCTAAGAAACGGACATCAATGGTCACAAAAGTAGTATTGGACACTGGGTGAACTCCTTGCATGAAATGTTCTTCTAATTTTTTTTTTTAGTATGTTGACTCTTTCGACTCAATTTGCTTATAGAAGTGAAAAATAGTAAAACATTTCCACTAAAAAAACCCTTTGAAAATTAAAAAAAAGCGTACAGTAATTTTTAAATTGATTTTAAATCAATATTCAATGTTGTCGTCACATTTGAGATGCGAACATGCATTTTGTTATTTTTATCTTCAACATATATTATTTTCAAATATAAAAATATCCTCAGCTGGCCAACGCACAATTTTTTCCATTCTCTCCGGATGTTGCACAGTGTTCATCACGAATAAAATAAAAACATATTTTATCGATTGACAGACTGTATAGAGAAAAAAAAATTACTGAAATAGCACTAGAAGCAGAAGCATATTGTTTCAATCTATTCTTTGTTCATTCTCTTTTTGCGTTTAAAGTAAAAACATGGTTCTATTTAGTGAATGCTAGAGAGGAGGTGATTTAACATTATTTAAAGGTCAAACTCAAGCCATTAAATAACTTAAATGGTTCACAATTTACAACTGAATCTAAAATAAAGTTCATTTTAGTCTAAATAATAGCTGAATTTTAATTCCTTTCAAAACTTTTTGACTAACCATTAGTCATTTCTGAAATCGAATGTTTTTATCTTTGTAACTACAAATTAACTAGCTGACCAAAAAAACATTGGTTTCGAAAACTTCAATGCCTTAAGCTTTTTGTATACCGAATATACCCATGCAAGAAAGCCATTTTATAGTTTAAGACAAAGCAATGATAGTCCGGGTAACTTGTTTTGAATTGTTGTTCTTACGGTAGGGGTAACCGGGGATATTTTGCCTCAGGGGTAAGTAGTTTCAAGTCTGTTCTGGTTGTTACACTAACCACAGCATCCCGGTTAGTTAAAAAATTATTCTTGAAAAAGAAAGAATTTGTAGCATTCTTCAATCCCAATTGCTGAGCTGCTTCTTGAATATCAATTTTTACTTCAAATAAAATCAGTTTGAGTGCTATTTTCATATGGTTTGGGTACCAAACAGTTGGAAAACGGATATAGTCCCCATAGTCATAGTCATATCCCAAGTTTCGGGTTAGTTGACCAACCTGTGGTCCTTTTAAAAATAATGGAAAAAAGGTCTTAAAATTAACTTATTTCAGAAGACAAAATAAATAAAAAGAAATTTAATTCGTGTTGATATGTATCTTTTTAGCTCTTTAAAAAAAAAAGTTAAGCACATTTTAAGTCTACTATCCTCGGTCTCCCCTAATCCGTTGCCCTATGTAAAATTGCACAAATCTATCCCGCGGGAGTCATACATTTTATCACGATGAAAAGAGACCTATGCTACGTCTAGTACGTCCAAGAATACATATATGTACAAAGTTTCATGATGATCGGTTTGGTAGTTTTAACGTTTTTAAAAATAATGACATTTAAAAAAAGCACTCTTTTCAAATAATGAAATATTTTAAAGCATACTTTTGTCATGAAATATTTTATTGCCTACTTTTTGTATAATTTACCAACATTTCAAATAATTCTTTTAAGCATAGCATACTTTCACAAAAATTGATTATTCGCAATTTTATACTTCACATTCTGTCACTGCAAGAAAAGTAATACCCTTTCAATAAAATCACAGTTTAATGATACAATTTTGTGTTTTCACTATTGATATTACTTTCGTTACCTACTGATTTTTTGAATTTTGACAGAATATAGTTCTTAGCGTTCGGAATCCCAGACCTAAGAAACTGAGCTGTTTTGGTATTTGATTGAATAGTTTGTCAAACTTTGCATTGTTTTTTTTTTTTTTTACTCTGTGATACTAGAGCGAAATACAAGTGGTACATTTTCATATTTATAATATTATTAGGGAATTAAGAAGCTCCGTATGGAATATTGCAGACATTATAATTACTTAGTGGAAATAGTTCAGCTGTCCTACAATAGTTTTCCTTCAAATTTGCGGATTAAACTATTTTTTTTTTTCAATGTTTGTAAAAAATAAAATAAATAGAGGGCGCGAAAGGTCTGAAAGAGCCAAGGCCTAAGTGGCTTACTCTCATCAATAATTCTCTGGGTGTGTGTGAAGAATAATTGAGGGGACCTACAATTTAACGCCGATTTCGACCGGCAAAGTAAAGAAGCACTTTTTCATGACAGATTGATACTCTTGGAGGTTTTGTCACTTCTTCGCAAGAGGCAGTGCCCGTGAAAGATGAAATAAAATCTGAAGGCACAAGTAGAACTTGAACTCACCACGTTCTGCTAAGCAGCCAACACACCTAACCACTAAGTGACGAACACTACTTCAAAGTTCGTAGTATTCTTAATTTACATTTTTTTTTCTAGGAATGAGTTCTCATTATACATATTTTTACGCTTTGACTCAGAACAACGTCTTTTGGATTAGCTTGTATTCTGAATTGTACCTCAATCAGTGTCATCCTTTTAGCATTCCTTAAAGAATTTTCACAATACGCCGCTTTCCAGCTCCGCTCTTAGCCTAATTTCGTAAAAAAGTCATCAAAATCGGTTCAGCCAAAGTAAAACTTAACCTTTCTTCGATGTTTTCGAATATAAACATACAATTTCATAGACTTCGGTAAAGTTGTTATTAATTCCTTCATTTTTTAACAACTTTTCCCAAAACAACTTCTGTCAGGTCCGCTTGTAAGCTCAATAGTGAATTTCAACCATTCCTGAATCCTCAAGAACACGTACAATTTAATTAAAATCGGTTCGGTCTCAACGAATATAATACATACTTAAGTCGCACAATACGTTTTCCACTGTAGTTTGGGCATCTCTGTGAGGTCATTGTTTGAATTTATCAAATCATAAATGGGTTGCAAATAAAAATCCAGACGGGAATGGCCATATATCAAGCAACAGACAAACAAGATAATATTTATTTATCGTTTTTATCGTTTTTGATCGGTAATCAGTTTGGAATTCAGACACATTTTTTTTTAACTTTTTCTTAGAAAACCAGACGTCTGTCGTCATTATGTCTCATGTGTGTTCAATGAAACGTAAAATTAAAAGTTACGATTGACTTTCGCTTTCAACATGAACAGACAATTTTTTCTGTGCAGATATGTTAACTCATTTAATTGAACTGTTGTTTGAAATTTAGACATTGATAATTGCCTTTGTTCAAATGAATTGAATTTCAAGAATTTAATTGAAACAATCTGCTATAATTTCTTAAGTGAATTTGATTTTTATTGTTTCTTTCTCACTTAAAATTGCTTGGTAATTACACAAACATGCGAAAAATTGAAAAAAGAAAAAAAAAAGATTTTTTAGTTCCCCGGCAAAATTAGCAATTTTGGTTAGTTCTGAAACCACATACTGTCAGAATTTTAATATCTCAACCAACATTTTTTCTACAGCCTTATTTTCGGGACAAATCTAATCTAAAGATTTTACGAGCTTGATCATGGTTGTAAATATGTAAATATCCATATCAATCTGCAGTTTCAGCTGTACGCATGTTCATTGTGTTGTTGCACTTTCTTTTCCATTTTCTGTTAAGTGTTAAGAACCCAGGATCATCTGAAGATCTTTTCTTTTTTAAAATGTTCTCAAATACTCGAAACATTTTTAGGAATTTGAGAATGATGACCCCTCCTTTTAATTACTTAATACATCGTTATCTTTCAAATAAGTTTCGCAAAGTGTTTCCCAGCACACCTAAGCACTCGTCCAATTTATATTTCTAACTTATTTGACTCAGATAACAAAGTTCAGATTGAAATGTTTTACAGCTCATAAAATCTTGTCATAAAGCTAAACAAACAAAATTATATAGGTGTAACGACTCCCTGACGAACTGTAAATTTAATACCCCAACCGTTGCCCTCTCAGCTTGAGAAAAACATTATAACAACAACAAAAAGTGTTTCTATAAAAATATGCTACTTTGTATTCACCGCCGCATTGCGTCGTCATCCTATGAGTAAGCTTCATCAAACTCATCTACATGTGTGTGCTTGAATCGACCTAACCATCGCTCGTCGTCGTATATGCAAATTTAATAAATTCAAAGTCCCCGTGGTTCAACCATTCATAAATTTATCTCTTTGTACCTCCCGTCCTCTGCACCCTGCAATCATTCACTCGACCTAATTTCTCATATCGAAAAAGATATAAAAAAAGTCAGCGCTGAGCGACAAATCCAAAAATAGACACAAGTCGATGGCTTTCATTCAAGCTCGATTGCAGAAAATACACATACATATATGCATAACTCTGTGAGATAAAAATATTTTCGTTTAATTTTGTTTCGAGGACATTCGTCAACTTATTTATTTTTTCGAGGGAAGAGCGCTTCATTCTCAATGCCTCTTTATATGGGCAATTTTCCAAAGCATTCCCGCGCTTCAGCGCCCAATCATCGAGCTCATAAAATTCAAATACAGTCAGTCACAAAAGGAAGTACACAGTATGCATTAAACTACATTCTGTTGCAATAGCTCTATGATTGCAATTATCTTGGCCTTGAAACAAGTTTGACCTGTAGTCCAACATGTATTCAATTTGGATACATGCAAAAAAGGACCGTTATGTTAGCTCAACTCGTCGCTTTGGAGATAGCTTACAAAATTAAACTAATTTTTATGACAAAAGTAAGTACACAGTTAGAACATTCCATTGTACCACTTGCACAAATACGCACAATTTTGAAAAAAGGTGAGTTTTTTTCCTGATGTCCAGTTTGAACAAAGTTCCGGTTCTATTAACGTTAGTATCTCGATAACGTTGTCTTACATCAAATTACGTATGACACATGAAGGAAAACACTGACTGACATAAACTTAAAATACTCGAGCTACTAACCCGCGACTTCGCGCCCTTACGAAACCTTTTAACG